>JACXGJ010002852.1:0-60349 GCA_016801105.1 Esox niger
ATGTCCAGAAGATGGCAGTGTTTACTACCTGTTCATCGCAAACTAAAGTAACACTAAAGCATCAATACTTTATTAGCTAAGTGATTTCCATACAGACAAGAACAGACCAGATCTGAAACCATATGAACAAACAACAATCCCAAAAAATTCCATTAGTACAATGTACAGAAGAGTCCCTTGAGCCGATCAGCATATTTCCATAAACATTTTGGAATGCTTTGCACCTATGAGCTTAAGATACTCTCATAATTAATTAGAGAACCACACAATACGTGATAGGAAATGGAGAGAAAGGTTACTATGGTTCAGTTGATCTGGTCGATGATGAAGTCAATAGAGCTCCCGAGAAACCAGCAGCAAGTCAAATCAGCAACCATTGTCACTTTTGGCTGGAGAATAAAACGAGGACGTGTCTCGGAAATCTTAAAGTTTAATTAAAAAAGAATTATCTTCATGAGAATTGACTGGATATCAGTTGAGTTTAAGTTCAACAATACTCTGTAAATTGCAGTAGATGTTAATCCTCTGATAAAATTAAGAAGATACATAAAATGTATAAGATTAAGAAGATACATAAAATGTATAAGAGAGAGAGGGGGCGAGACACATTTTTCAAGATCTGTTTGTCACATCTGGGAAACAGGCATATCCGTACCATCAAACTGAAACTAAGTAAAACCACTGTGATGTCATGATGATTTGCAGTAGATCGTAAAAAGCTGAAGACATCTACAGTCTGGTGTTTTCCCATCCTAGAGCTGCAATCAGATGTATTGTAGAAGAAATGAACATTACTGAGTGTTTGTGAAGTGCATTTATAACACTATGTTTTCTGTTCAATCCCAACTATCTTTATTATGTAATATAGTTACATATCATGTTTAAACTTTTAATTCTAAAAGACACAAAAAGATGCGAATGTTGACAAAAAACAGTATTTTCTATGTAAATAATAGATTCCATACAGATAGTACATGCTAGTACTCACACCTACTAGAATACCAATTAAGAGAGATGAATGACCCCATAACTCTACTGAAAGTGTGGATGATGTCCCTTGCTCACTGGACGATTTTAACATTTTCCATTTTTGCCCTGGTCTTTTTTGTACAAAATGTCAGCTCTAAAAGATATTGGTGGTCAAATGTTTTATATAATTAGTGGAAAGACCAATTACTTGAAAATTCAATAATTGGTCAAGCTATTTAAACGGAAATTCACATCTGTCTGTAACCCTAATCTATTTCGGGTGCAATTACTCCAGACATAATATTATGAACACCTCCCTAATATTGAGTACATTCATAAAACAGAACATGGCAAGAAAGAAAACATTTTACTGACCCCTGTTCAAAAGTCTGCATACCCTTAGTTCTCAATATTGTGTTTTGCCCCCTTTAGCATCAATGAAACCATGCAGTCTTTTGTAATAGTCTTCTATGAGGCCCCGAATTCTGGCAGGTGGTATATTTGTCCATTCTTGGCAAAACGTATCCAGGTCATGCAAAATCTTTGATCATCTTGCATGAACCACAAGTTTGAGATCTCCCCAGAGTGGCTCAAGGATATTAAGGTCAGGAGACTGTAATGGCCACTCCAGAACCTTCACCTTTTTCTCTGTAACTACTGGAGGGTCAGCTTGGCCTTCTGCTTAGGGTCATTGTTGTGCTGGAAAGTCCAAAAGCGTCTCATGTACATCGACTGCGAATTGTCTGCCAGTATTTTCTGATAACATTCTGCATTCATCTTGCCATACATTTTCAAGGTTCCCCATGCCTTTAGAGCTCACAACCCCCCCCCCCCCCAAAACATCTGAGCCACTACCATGCTTCACAGTGGGGATGGTATTCTGTTCACTATCGGCCTGGTTGACTCCTCGCCAAACATAGTGTTATGTGACCATTTATAGAGAAGCCTGTATTTCTCCTGAGGTTACTTGTGGGGTTTTCTTTGTATCCCGAACAAATCTTCTGGCAGTTTTGGCTGAAATCTTTCTTGGTGTATCACACCTGGGCTTGGTATCAATAGATCCCCAAATGTTCCACTTCTTCAATAAGTGATTGAACAGTACTGATGGGCATTTGCAAGGCTTTGGATAACATTTTATATCCTTTTCCATCTTAATAAAGTTCCATTACCTTGTTAAGCAGGTGTTTTGACAGTTTCTGCTCCCCATGGCTCAGTATCTAGCCTGCACAGTGCATCCATGTGAGAGTTTATGTCATTATGATTTAAAATGCAGCCAAATGACTATTTGATAATAAATAGCTTCACTTTTTTCACAGTAATATCATATTTTCTAAATCAATGCCAAAATGTCACAGTATCTGCCAGGGTATGCAAACTTGTGAGCACAACTGTAAATTATTGCTCTCTACTTGCTTTTTGAGGTTTTTAGCTGAGTATATGTTTATGCACTATGTGACAAATGTTGCTGTAAATAGGGATCTGATGGTTAACATCAATAAAGCTAACTGGATAGTCTAGCCATATTTAACTATAATTAAACACTGAACAACAACTTTATGACTAGTGACTAGTTTATTGTTAAACATGACTAGGTACTTCATCCATTGACCACCTAGTTATCAGAAACAAGGTTAGTTGCTGTGGTGTCATGATTGCAGTGAAACAAATCTAAGTAACTCACGAAAAGATGCTGTAATAAACATTCCTAAAAAATCAAAATAGAATTCATGTTTTTAACTTGTGACAAGGACATAGTAAAGGATCTTGTTTTCCATGTGCCTCTTCTAAATGTTTTTAAATTGATTGCACTGCTCCATACACCACACAAATCCACAAGTTCTTTTTAGTTCCCCTGCTACAGTATCTTATTTTTCTGTTTTGCAATGTCATCTCTGCAACAGTTCAAAAATTCTGAAGAATTGTACTGTTAATTGGATTTGATGTGCCAATTCCTATCAATATCCAGTGTCCAATTGTACAGCCCCAAAATGAAGCTTTTTTCTGACATGGTCCTCAGGACGTTTGTTGGATACAAATGTCCTGTTTATTAGGATCACCTTGGTCTCCTGCAAATGATCACGCTGCATATTAGTATATATTTAGTAACAACTTGCCATTAACGTCATCTGTGGAGTTCATGGCATAGAGATCTTGGTTCCATTATACATACTGACCTGGTAGTTATTTTAGACGCTCCAAAGTAGTCCATTTACACTGTGCTCTAAAATATGCTAAATTATGTTTTTTGGTTATTAAATCTATAATTAAAATGTTTGTCATTTAATAAAATGGATGAGTCGTCACTGCATTATGAGATGATCTGGATCTTTAAGTTTACGGACTACCGTTTAGTTTATGCACATAATGTGGTACACAAGAGTCAGGTGGAGATGCTTAGTGACTTTCCCTTGAAGGTCAGTAAGTAACGTTTGGATCCAGCTGCCTTGGACATGAGGAGAAAGAGGAATGGATCCAAGCAAGCGTGTAAACAGCAGAGACACACTGCCAAATTGAAGTAACCATAGACGGTATCCTCTCCACCAGCCAACAAACGCACATAGTGAAGGAAGTGGAGAGTCCCTGCGGGTCCAAAACACACCACGAAGATCACAAACACCAGTGAGCTAGCTTTGATGTACAGCGCCCAGTCGTGGTGCGAGCGGTTCAGTTCTCGTATGATCTGGACATAGCACCCAGCAGTGACCACCAGGGGAACGAGTAGACCTACAAAGGTCAGGACCAGCTTGTAGTAGAGCAGACCGGCATGGGAGCTGCTGTCCAGTGGGAGAACATCATGGCAGGTGGTGAGGCCTAGCTGGGGGATTCGGTAGCTCTGCCAGACCAGGAGCTCAGGTACAACAGCTGCCCCAAACACCCCCCATACGGCCAGGCTGGCCCAGGCAGTGCATGCCCTCTTACGAAGGCTCTTGAAGAAGAATGGATGCACCACGGCCAAGTAGCGCTTGATGCTAATGCACGCTAGCGTGTGGGCTGAACAGTAGAGGTTGCCATAAAAACAGGCTGTTACGATGCGACAGGCAGTTTCACCAAACACCCAGTCGTTGCCATGGAGATGGTAATGGGCCTTGAAGACGAGGGAGAGGAGAAGAAATAGGTCAGAGACTGCCAGGCTGCAGTAGAGGATGGCCGACGACACTGTTCTCACTTTAGCAGCCACGGCGGACAAAATGGCAGCATTGGCCGGGATCCCAAGCACAACAGTCAGCATATAAAAGCCGGGGATGACCCACATGCTGATGGGTCCAGCAAGGTACGCTGCTGTGTTGTTGCTTAACAACCGCAGTGCTGGAGGGGCAGAGGCAGATGGGGTGAGGAGGGGAGAAGAATGGGAGACTTCTTGTTGTCTGACATTAGGGTGAGAGATGGTCTCTAACTGGACTTTTTCTCCTTTAAATGTTCTTGGATTTACCTCATGAGTGATGTTCCTCCGGGCCCTATTCCCTGGAGAAAAGACATACAGGGGGCAGAGTTTAGGGTTTTCTACAATGCAAATAATTGTATTTGGTTAAATAACACTTCTTGTGCCTAAAGGATTTTGAGTAGAAAAAGTGATTGATGTTGTTGTGAAAATGTGGAGAGGTATGTCTGATATGGCTTTGTTTTTTCTTCATTACTGTCAAGTAATATGTTCAGGTATAGGAAAGAAAGACCAGGCAAAGCTGCAACTGACACAAATGTGCTATGCTGTTATGGGTGGTGTTAATGTACATAACCAACACCTTATATAACAGACCTTCAGGGTTGAGGGAAGACTGATACTGATACTTGTCTAGACTTGTCTCTAATCACCCGTCTTTAAACAAACATACATTCAATTCAGTCACGGCAACTATCCTCTTCCTAAAACCGTAATGTACCAATACTCTCCGAATATGAACATTCAGTATGAATTATGTGCAAATAAAAATATTGTTGTTCCTTTCGTTTTGTCATTAGTCTTTTTATTTCAGAATATGTATATGTATAAATATGTATCTTTTTATGGAATGATGGAATGATGAAAGATTTGAACAATTTGAAAGATTAACAATTTCATTTCACCAACTATTTTCTATGATCATGAGTAGAGTTGCTGATAAAGAAAGCCCTCAGGTGTAGATTAAAGGTGTGGTTAGGAAAGTTACATGCAACTGTGACTAAGATCGAAGAGTTAGAGCAGTCTGTTATCTGCAAATCTACCGTGAATCACATACCTACGTGGTAATGTGAAAATATGTTCTTATGGATAAAACTACAAAATATGTCCAAACAGACAGCCTATTAAACTAAATTATTACAATATATTTTCAGTTTATAAATCTTTTGAGTGTTATTACTTATTGATGAAATGCAACCAATAATAATGAGTGGTATTTACCTTTTGATTGAAATGTCACATCCAGCAAAAGAAGTGAAAGCAGTAAAAACAACAGAAGTTTCCCCATTGTCACATCATATAAATAGTCCCATTAAAAAAAACTCTTAACTATTGACAATAGAGGCAAATCTTCCTTGATATACACAAGTCACATCTCTGTCAAGAGGTGTGCCTAATCTTCTCTCAAGTTTTGCTCAGTTAGTTAAACCAGGAAGAAGGTGGAGTAATAAGTTGTAGAAAAAGTTTGGCAACACTATGCAATGTGTTTTATGTAATCAAAAGAGTAAAAAGCTAAAACATAAATATTCATTTAAACCTTAAAAATAAAATGACTATTTGAAGACATTGAATGCTGCAGTTGAATTCTTTAATAACTTAAACTCTGTTCCTAAAACTTTGTGGGGTACTGTTATTTTGAAGGAAGATTATCCAGTTGGTCTTGTCAGCATAATGTTGTGCTGCTGGAGGAACTAGCATGTGTATCAACATTCACAAGCAAACAACCCCACCCACCATATGTTGAAAACCAGTCCTGCCCCTTCACTAGTGTTTAGAGAAAACTTTGATGTGCTAAATATCTTCCCTTGTAGCGCTAGTCAATCATAGACCTTCTTTGGCCTAGATTTACTCAAACTCACCCAATGTTTCATTAATGTAAATCAAAAGACCGTGACACTATGGAGATCATATGATCATTGATGTAATTCTACTCAAATTTGATGTTTAGTCCTCTGTAACTACTCAACTTTGATCTTTTTAATAAAGGACTCTGGTTACACCTTAACAAAATGTATTTAGTAGAGAAATCCTTATAATTCATATTTATTAATAGTATTATTACCATTATTTCATAACATGCTAATAATTATTTTTTGTGCTAAAAGTTTTAATACATAGCCTACCTAAAATATGGCATGAGTGTTATAAGACTATTTAGAATGGCAGTAAATTAGTTACAATACAGCTCACTCTCCTTAGGTTTTTCATGTTAAATGAAGTTATGCGCATTGCGTTACTCAGAAGGGAGAAGAGTTGCCTAGAATGGATGAGAACCCATGCAGGACTGCAGAACAAGGAAGGAAATATCTGTCTGAAACTGATAAGCAGGTTTGAGCTGGAATTTACTTTGTTTAGTCTTCTCTATCATGGCTCATACAAAAAGGGAAAATGAGATGCCAATTCATGTTTTATGAACAGAATGACAGCTGAACAACAGATCCATCATCATACTGACAGAAGATCAATGGATTCGTCATCATACTGACAGAAGACCAATGGATTCGTCATCATACTGACAGAAGATCAGTGGATTCTTCATCATACTGACCGAAGATCAGTTGATTTGTCATCATACTGACAGAAGATCAGTGGATTCGTCATCATAATGACAGAAGATCAGTGGATTCGTCATCAAACTGCACAACAAAATTAAAACATTTGTCTGTCTGCCTGTGACTGGAAAAGTGGGAGATGGACTGTAGAAGCACTATCTGATAAAGCCAAGCTATTAGTTCTTTCATGTAGATCACAAACATTTCCAAGAAATCCCCCTGTTGTCATTGGATGTCCAAAAACACTGATGAATAATACTTCAACTGGCTGAACATACAAAGCAACAAATATATGTCACAAACATTTTCTCTTCCAGATCTGCAGATAGAGCTATAATTTATAGTACTGTGCAAACATTTTTGCAAATTAAGTTTTTATTTGTGTCAGTGAGGTTTTTTACAGTTTCTGCCAATTGCTTACCCTATGAAAGTGAGTGCTAGACAAAAGCATCAAAACATACATTATTTGGAACCATGCCTTAAACAAAAGCACCAAACATACAAGCACATTTTCTGCTTTGCACTTGCAATTCTGCAACACACTTTGCGAACCACTACACTGTTTCTTACATTAGACACTTGGTTCAAGAATGAAACCTATTGCAATCATTGAGAAATCAAGAGAAAGAAGAAAGGAGGAGGACAAGAACAAATGGGACTAGGCAATGGACGGACACATATTTACGATAACATTAGGCCCACTTTGGAGAACCTCCTGCTTCTTCTACAAGCAATGGATGAGGAATGCAGAGATTTTAAGTAGATACGGAAGGGTTGAAAACGGATGACATTTCCCCGTTGCCTTGACAGGGATGACATTTTCCCTGTTGCCTAGCCAGGGATGTCATTGCCTGTGATGTGAATGAGGTGGCCAGACCCTAACACCCAGGATACATGAACCATCCACTTCATCCCTTACAATACAATGTTTAGTTTACCATTTTACTGTAATAATGTTTCCCGGGACATTACTCTAACACTTGTATTGATTACTTTACCTTAATTCTACATTTCTGTGTGTGTTTTTGTTGTTGTAATAACCTGCAATGGTAGACAAATAAGCTGTATACATTTTTTTGAAGCCTTTCTATTTTTGAAATGTGCTTGTGTGCATCATTCTGTTATAAAAATGCCATTTTGAAAAAGAATTGTTCGATTTTGATTCCAGAATTGCATTTTTACATTGAAGTGAAACGTTTATCTCCAAGCGTTGTGTCCTACTTGCCTTGTGTGTGGAGTTTTGACACAATGAGCCAAATTCTGCAACATGTGTGTAAGCAATTGCAAACTGTGAGCCCCAGCAGCTGTGACCCCATGTTATTGATAGGATGCTGAAATGCTACAGAGCCTAACCACACCACTTCTCCCGGCAGAACCACAGACCTCTTCAGAGAAATGGGCCCTACCACTGAGAGACGCCCAAGGAAGCCCGCAGAGCAACAGCGGGGTCGCATCTGTGAAAACCAGTGACTCATCTAGAGACACCTTAAAAATAGACAAATGCACACCCACTGTGCTGTTATTTCCAGACATACAAACAGCCTCATCATTTCCATTTACATGGAAGGCCCATTATGTTGGCTGAGGTCTGCTGGTGACGTGAAGGAGGGTGAAAAGAACTATCTGTTCCAGCGGAAACTCTCATTTGTAAACACAGCTGTATCAGAGTGTAGTGTATCAGGCATTGCATAAACAACCAGCATGGCCCGTGGATAAAGCAACCCATGGGCTTATTAAATCAACGAGGGCACAATTTGATTGCCAACAAGATAAGGTGATTCAGCAATTACAAACTGCCTAGTTAAATGCAACAATACAAACATCTCTCATACCGAAAATAATTCAAGCTTAAAGATAAATGGTCCAGAAAATCTGTTAATTAGCTTTAGAAGTGGTGCTGTCAAGCCAAAGCAAGAAAAGTGTGCATATCACATGATATGTGATGGTATGCGATGAGCTTCATGTCACTAAAACCACTCAATTTCAAACTTGGAATTTGGACGTTGAAGAATTGTTCTCCCTTGGCCTTCCGAGTAGTTCACGAAGGCCTGAAATAAATAAAACATGTTTTATTGCTGTGTAGTTTTGTGAAGGCCAAAACATTCATTAGGATTTAAATAAATTCACATTCAATTAAGGGCAAATAAAATGTCTTTGTATCAGTTGCCTCTGTCCCCAACTTGATTTAAAAAAACAAAAACATATTGTTGTTTAGTATTTATCTGATGTTTAGGATTTATCTGAGGAATTCAGCTCACCAATAAAGGAAGAGTGAATTTGGCACATTTGTTATGTGAATAATATAAATTCTCTCAACATCTGAACTCTTATGTCCCAGAGGAGGTACTTAAGGGCTCCCAGAGAACATCTCAGGGGGGAGGCCAAAATAACCGACAATGTAGAAGATTAGGCTGGAATACGGAGAAGGAGGAGGATGGCCAGGAGATGGAGGGAGTTGGAGAAGCTGCCAAAGATAGCGGCCATTCCTCCCTAACAACTGTCACGCCATCCCTGAGAAGATGCTGCCTCTCCATAAAAGGGGTTTGTCCTTTTGCTTTTGATTTAACTATCCCCTCCTCCGCCCCGCCTTCTCATGTTGCAAATACAATGCACTGAAAACCCCTTCTGTGTCCGTTCCCTCTGCCAGTCATAAATTCATAAATGAGTTTCAGTTTAATTCATATGATATACACCGCACATACAGAGAACTGTAAATCAACTGTCAATAAATGAAGGCACACAGATGTTAGACCACAGTCATCCTTGTTGCAGATACCAATACATTTTTCCCTTTTAGCTAAGGTGTCATAGCATAGTTGTAAAATTAAGACTAAAACTACACACAAAAAATATTTAATTATATAAATAAATTAGAATATTAGTTGGATGAATTAAAACTTTTCATATTATTTTCAGTTCTAGTCTATTATTATTTTAGTAAAACATTTAAAATAGGGGGATTCTCAGCCTTGACTGTAAGTGCTGTCAGATCTTGAGAGTGCCAATAGATGGCAGTGTTTCATACACATTAAACTAAGTACATTGGTTTTCCTCGTATCACACAACCAACATCTCGAGGCACTTGGGTCAAATACAAATGTAGAATAAAATAAGTAGGTAGATGAAAAGTGGGGCAGTCTCATGGTGTGTTAAACTTAAGACAGAGCAGCTACCCAGGGAACAAAGTGCTCCTTTAAACAAATGGCAGGTTCACATTTAGTATTCCTGAACAATAACTAAAACAAGCAAAACAGAAACAATATTTCATAAAAATAAAATGGAAATAGAAATGAACTATAACTACTCTGAATTTGATTATCAACTTGAAAAATAAATGTCAGAGCAAAAACACGAAATTGGCCTACCCCAATCGAAGTTATAAAGTTAACCTTTTCCAACATCTCCTCCATAGATGGCTCATTGGCTCACTACACTTTTACGGTGTTGTTTTCGCTGTGACAGAACTATTTTTGTTTTTACAAAGATAAACCTTATTTTACTCGTGCTAGCTTGACACTGCTCTTCCTGGGTGAGTTGCATGCATAGAGACAGTCCAACAATAACTTCAATCGATTTATGAACACATTTTGGGATATTCTTTGTATATCCCCATTAAGCCAGGCTTTGAAAGTAGAGAATAGTGTGCTCATGCATTTTGGATCAGTTTCTATGGAGTGAGACACCTTCATAGATTGTATTGGATCTTCATATTTGAGAAAGGAACCAAAGGCATTAAGTGCCAACTGTTGACTGTGAAAGTGGAGCCATCGTTGGGAGTTCATGATGGCCCAGTGGGGTAAGAACACCCTGATCCTAACTTGTTGTGTGATGGGAGATAAGTCGAGGGGCTAATCCAATTAAGCCAATCCATAATACACCAGAAATTTCGCATGACTTTCTTATTGTGCGAAGAAGGCCAAGTTCTTCTTATTGTTCCAACAGAACCGTCATTCCATTGCAGACCACCGTGTGGTAATCCAATAGTATACTTACCAAGTCGAGGGACTTGGCTGCCACTCTTAAGTTTGATACATCACATGAGTTGTTAGGAGTAATAATTGACTTGTTTGAAACAAGGGGTTTGCATAAGCACCAGGTAACTAGCCAACCTCACACTAGCCAACAACTACTTCTTCCATTCCCTCCACCATTATCAAATAGGATACATGGACTTCCAAACTTCAAGGGAACATCTCTAGCTATTTGGAATGGAGCACAACCTTGTCCACAGGCCATAGAGCTATTCACTGGCCCTTTGTTATGTTATCAACGGACAGCATCTTTCATCCTCCCATAGCAGGAATGTTAGTTTTGGATCAGATACTGGTCCCATGGATGATGTCAACAAAACAAAGGAAGCTGTTTTAAAATCCAGCTGAGATTATTGTGGAAAAAAAGGACAGCGCACACGCACGCACACACACACGCACACACGCACACACACACACACACACACACACACACACACACACACACACACACATACACACACACACACACACACACACACACACACATACAGGAAAAAGCTCAGTTGTGGTTGCTGGCTGGTGAATGTGTTCCCCTTCATGGGCACAGGTGCTGACAAATACTTCCTTCTTGAGCAAGCAGAGTGACATGAACTCTTGAAGCCTGCCGGGAATGGACGCAACAAGACCTAATGAAATTGGGAGGGGAGATATATTTGTTTTTATCGTAAACAAATGTGATAGTAATAAAAGTGAGATTGTATGAGTATTATACTAGTGTACTTATTTGAGAAAGAGAATCAGTCTGTTTGTTGTTTAAACCTATATTCTGACTTTGTTTTTACTCACTTTCAAAGGAAATTAAATACTCCCCCTCCCACAGACATGTACTCCTACTCATTTGCTGCATAAACACATAACATTTGTCCTCTGCTTTAACAGATCGTCCCTTTGCCATGTCCAGCTAGGAAAGATCTAATAATGGCAGTGATGGATTTTGATGGTTTATGTCAAAGCACATCAGAAGAAGTGAATTGCTCTTCTGTGTTTTATCTGTGTTAAGATGAGTTTGTGAAGTTTTGAAATTGTGACTAATAATTATATTTTGCTTATTCCTACTCTCTTAAACTTTATTATATGTGATAGTCTTCATGAATGTCCGACTTCCTCAATTATGAGGAGAGTTTGGGTCCGATTACTGACGCAGTTCAGAGAGAATTGTTACAGCAATAACATAGTGTTTTACAGACTCTGGCACTGGCTGGAAGTCATCACGTGATCTCTGGGAAAGTGAAAACCAGAGCCAGACATGAACAAAGTTGTTTTAATTAAATCCTAGGAGACAATGACACCCCCGATATAAACACACAGATACACACAGACAAAGAGAGACACAAACACAGAGAGACAAATACCCACAGTATAGCATGAGCTTCAATTTAAGTGGAATTGTCATTAACAAAAGGCAGGCACATAGGTGTTAATCTAGACTGTATCTGTGCCCAGATGTGAAAAGCCAAGTAAAAAGGAATAAATTGACACCTATGGTGTATCTACCAAATTTGGCTAAAGGTTGTGAATACCTATGTAATCAATTACTTGTTCAGATTCAAGAAAACAGTCAAATCAAATACATTTTTAGACCCTATTCTATGGATTTTGTATTTCTGGGAATGCAGGCATTGGATCTGTTAATCACAGATACTGTACCTTGAAAAAGAAAAATAGGTAGGAGTGCGGATTGCTAAACCAATTTGAGCATTAATTACCTCAAGTTATACAACAAGTTTTCTCATAACGTGGATTATGCTGTTGATTGTCGATTGTGTCGAAATTGTTATTAATAAAATGCAATTTTACGTGTCGTCCTTCTACGTGTCGACTGTCTACACCACCAGGCGTCACACCGATTTCAAAGGGGGCCAACTGGTATGCTGGTTTTTGGTTTTCCCTTTCATTTGGTGCCCAACTGAAACCTAAACCAGATTAGAGAAGAGCAAAGACCTGCAGACACTCGGACCTCTGCGGAACTGGTCGGACAACTATGCCTAGCCAAACTGCCACTATTGGGTTCTATTCACAATGTTGACAAGAGCAAAATGCTAGTTTCTGGTACAGTTTGAACCTTCTCAGGTACAGCAGAGCATGTTTAAAACAATGAATAAATCAGTGATCTTATACTGTACTGTACATTGCTGTGTTATGCACTGTATAAAGAAATGTCAGGTGTTGAGCTTGTTCAAGCCAACACTCTAATATTTCTAAACATTTCCAGAGGCCTGTTTTCCATGGGAAAGTAAACTGACCTTGTACAACCAGTTCCATTGAATGTTCTTGGCCTGTCAATGTTCAGAAAGATGTGTTTAGCTGTGACGTTGCTTGTAGGAGGCGGGACACAAATTCCAGAGTACAGAGGTCTTAAAAATAACTAATATGTAGCAAAACTAAAACAAGAAAATAGTAAGCTTACAAAAGGAACGGGAACCAAGAAATGACCAACAATATACACTTGGGAAGGGGTATTATGTAGGGACAGTGATGAGGAACAGGGGCGAGGGCAATAACAACAAACAGTTGTACATGCTCCAAATGAGGCAGAAGGGATTTCCCAGGCACTGTAGACTTGCCATACCAAGACATGACATCAGCTTCAGGAATCCTGCATTAATCATAATGATCAATGTCTCTAAATGATTTAACAATTGTAAAATGTGGCACGGAAAACAAACCGCAAAAAAATGAAAAAATAAAACAAAACGTGGATTTTTTTGTGATTTTGGGTTTCACCTGATTTACATACCATAGGATACTAAAGATCCTCTTCGGCGACAGTGTGGGTGGAGAGGGTGAGATAATTAAAAAAAAACTTAGGCTGCTTCAATCCATTCCCTAATCTTTCTAATTTATTCCCTCAACTTTAATTAATTCCATAGTTTTTTTAATGTATTTGCTCAGATCTCACATGTTGAGTATATATTTAAGGAATTGCATCGTAACTAAATCTTGCAATTTAAACTATAGGCTATAATAATTAGTTTTACTTTTTTAATGTGTAGGGCTGACTGCTTTTTCTACAAAACAATTATCAGCGTGGCTGGAGTCGAACAGGGAGTAGACGCGCGTTTACAGTGTACTGCATAGTGTGTAGCTTGATTTGGGTCGGATAGTACAAAGCACCTCACAACGTGTAACACGGCTCTTCATTAAACTGGAAAGTGGGCCTATCACATTCCTAGAAACCCCATATATTTCATCTTTACAAGACCGACCCTGCCTCTAAGCCATTTTCGCCAAACGCTTCAACGTTATCGTGATCAACCAACACACACATTAGCAAAGACCCTGCTCTCAAACTTAAAGTTAGCTGGGCACAGCAGCCAGCAGCAACGCAACCACTTCCCCAATCACCATCTTCCCACATCGCCATTGGCTTTGATAATCTCTCAGAGTACCAGACAGCTTCTCCCAGGTGCAGACTGTTTCTAATCTAAAGCTGCCACGCCGTCCAGCAGGCCAATTGCGCTGAGAAAAAGCGCAGCAACTCCACTAGGAATGCGTTCCTCATTGGACAAATTCCACAGTATATGCGTCACGGTGGGACAAGGAGTCGTCTGTGAATTAGTTCGCTACCCAACAAACCCGAGACCAAACATACACCCGCAGATAGGCAATACAACGTTTTCTACCCATCAAAGCAGTGGGCTAATACACATTTTCATCTTGGAGGGATTTAATTAGGTATTTCTGCGATGTTTTTTAAAACCGTTATTTTCCTCACAGTTCTGAATGAAGTTTTCTCCGTTTATAACGGTAAGTAGTACACAACTTTATCTAAACAGTGATAAAAAGTTTATATTCTGTCTCTTCACGCTTTCGTGTTTGAAGTGCAAGCCGCATTCCTAACGTAGATCACCACCATTGATCGATTGATTAAGTTGATCTAGGTTATCTCGTTTTTTCTAAATTTAGAGACCACTGCACCTTTTTCTTTCCTTTCCAAAATAAGTTTAAAGGGAAAGTTTTGTGTGAGGAGCAGAAGAGATCAATTTGCAGGGGTCTCTCAATTTTACCCTTTCTGTTCCTCACTCAAAACCTTTCTTTTCGAATTCTTTGGAAAGGAAAGAAAAAGGTGCTGTTGTCTCTTACTATTTTCTGGAGCTGTATATTAAATTATTGCCCAAAATAATATGATTTCATTATATGTTCATATAGACTTTCTTCCTTTTACTGTCTACTTTAATTCTCCACTATTATTAACGTCAGGAAATCAGTCACTATTTCTACCATCCAGATTACTGAACTCCATTATTGTATTATACTATAATGTAGATGGCCGTGCTCCACAGTCCACATGGCCAGATGTGTCACAGATTCATGTTTCTATGTTGTTTTCTCTATATGCAGGCAGTTCCATCATCAGGACCTTTTCCAGGAATAGGTTAGTCATTGAAGGGCCCCTGGTTACAGATGAGCCCTTAGATCTAGACCTGCTGTACTCAAATGAATATATCGACTGGCCTGGCGTCAGACAAAGCAATGAGTCTGGACCAGAGCAGGTGAAACGGAATCATACCACAGTCGAGCAATACAAGATCTCTGTTACGGCCAGTGACTTCCTCACAGGCCACCTCTCCACCATCTTCATCCCAACGCTTTACACCGTCGTCTTCCTCATCAGTGTGCCCGTCAATGCCATCGCCATGGTTATCTTTGCCCGATGGATCCGACCGGTAAAGCCGGCGGCTGTCTTCATGATGAACTTGGCGGCTGCTGACCTGCTGTTCTCCCTGCTGCTGCCCTTCAAGATTGTGTACCACTACAGAGGCAACGACTGGGTCTTCGGGGAGGGGATGTGCCGCTTGGCCAGCGCGGGCATCTACTGCAACATGTACTGCTCCGTCCTCCTCATGACCTGCATCAGCGTGGACCGCCTGCTGGCTGTGGCCTACCCTATTGCCTCCCTGCCCTGGAGGAGCCCCGGTAGAGCTGCCTTGGCCTGCGGCATCATGTGGGTCGTGGCTGTGGGCGGCTCACTGCCCCTGGTCCTCTCAAAGCAGACGCTCTACTACGAACCACTGGGTGTCACCACCTGCCATGACCTCCAGGACCAGGAGATGCTGGAGGAGTTCTATGTCTTATTCTTCCCCATCCTCTCCTGTGCCCTGTACATCCTGCCTCTTTTGGTTGTTGTGATCTGTTACTCCCGGGTGGTGCAGGTGCTCAACAATTCTTCGAACCATTTTGTAGGTAAATACAAACCAGGCAAACCACACAACAATGTATTAAACTTAGCAAATATCTGTCGTAAATTTTGATGAAAAACCTGAAAGGCTATAACATGTTCTATTGAAATTGGATGTGTTCCAGCTCATTCGAGGCACAAGGCGCGGGCCGTGGTGATGGCGGTCACAGTCCTGCTGGTATATGTGGTCTGTTTCACACCCACCAACGTCATTCTCCTGGTCCACTATCTGCAGATTGCTGGGCTGGTGGGAGGGCAGCCGGACGCTACCCATGTGGCATACCTGCTGTCACTATGTCTGGGCAGCGTCAGCTGCTGCCTGGACCCCCTTATCTACTGTTTTGGCTCATCCCAGTGCCGGAGGCTGTTAACGGGACTGCTTGGATACATCAAGGGACAGAAGGGCCTGGCCCTCTCCTCTGGTTCCTCCAGGAGCAGCTCAAAATCCAACAAGGGAACCAGCACTAGGATTACTACAGTGAACGCCTTTCAAGCCAGCCTCGACAACCAGTACAACAAACTCCTGGTCTGATGGATGGAGACACATTTCTGCTTCTGATTCATTCACTTAAATTAGGAATATGTATATAGTGTGTGTCGTTTCAGAAAGTGTAAAACAATTCTGGTCTGTGATAACGGACATGGCCCATTGACCAAAGCTAGATTATTTCTGAGGAGAAAGTATTCATTTGGCTTGTATGATCAATTCAGTCAGACCATCCGTAGCTAATTATTATAACACTGATGTAGAGACATTAATGATCCTTTTTAGACAGGGCATACGGATTCTGTTCTAATTGACATGCACCATTTTGTAATTTTCATTAGTGGTCAACACTATTCATCTCGTGTGGACAAGATTCTAAAACGCAATCATATCACCCAATTTCAGCATTCATCTATATATCATAATTTCCATAAGATTTTGCACAAAATGTGAAACTTGATAAATTATCCAATTGATTATAATACGTTGAAAATATAGGTATACACTTATTTCAATTTGGTCCATAGCAGGTCAAAAAGGGTAGCTTAAAGCGCAAAGATGTCCGCCATCTTGGAAGAATGGCAAATACATTTTAGATTAGTTTGAACTATTGTCATTGAACAGTACAAGTAGAGTACAACGAAATGCAGTTAGCATCTAACCAGAAGTGCAAATAAAAGAGGGCTGAAAATTTACAAGTATTAAGCATAATATATGTGTCACATCTGGACCGTCCTTGCTCACGCCCCCCCCGCTTCGGATGGTCATCCTCCACGGTTTATTGACAACCGGTCGCTCAGAACGGTTGAACTCAACTCCCACGGTCTGTTCAGGTCCCCGGTCACTCCTACACAATTCCCTTTTAGTCAACACCCAGCATTACACACTCCTGTTCCTTATCTACACCACCACTTATACCGCCAAGTTTGTGTCCTTTTTGTACAGCGTTAACCCTGTTCCACCCCAGTGAGTACTTACCTAAGTCGTTTCTGATTATCCTATATTCTCGATCTGCGTTCTCTTGGCCATCTTTTGTGTTCTTTTATTTAACGGTGAAGTTGGAGAAGCGACTCTCCTGTCTTGTTCTTTATTGCCCTGCTTTCTGGATACACGTTTTGTTGGCCACAGTGTTTTATTGTGTTATGCAAAGTTGATTTGGAGACCTATCTGACATTAATAAACACATGTCAGTGCATCTGCGCCTGTTTCCTGCCTCTTACTGCCTGCCGTCATTACAGTATGTTATGGGATGTATAGATGTGCAAGGAAGGCAAATAATACTTTTCTAATTAATGTACATTGCCATGCTGCATGGTGACATTCAATATAAAATCCAGACCTGAAACACAACTTAGGATCAAAAGAATGTGAGTCTTAGAAGAGACCTCAGTCTCAATCAAACATCGGAAGTGGTACATTTGTATTTCCCAATTCAAGGTCAATTATATTTTTACTAAATTCAGGGACGACTGACTTTGGAGTCAGGACTGGATATCTACTCCATGGAGTGGATATCTACTGGGGTGGGACCTATATAAATCTCATGAAAGTTGAAGTTGGTGTTATTGAAGTTTGAAAGTCTCAAAGAAAGCTGAGTGAGGTCACTGAGGTCAGTTCCAAATGAATTTGGTATTGTGTCTACATATACATATTCAGTCATCTCATATGAATACATACGTTTTGTTTGTTAGACCAATGTAATTCTTATTAATGCACATTGCTGTGGAAATTTGCATCTAATAAATGGCTAAAATTTGAAAGCCATAGTTGTCAGTGTTGTCTAAGAAGACCATGTGTTTATAGACTGTATATTAACTTAGACTCATCATTCCTAAAAGTGTCAATTTGAATGTAGAATTGGTGCTTTTAGAAATGTAAGAGCTTTTTAACTATTCAAATCCATAGACTAAGGTTCTAAGTGATGCTTATGATGCCCTCTACTGGTGTAACTGTTAATGAAAGTTAAGAATATTGACATCACTTCGTCATGATCCTGTGCTGGTAAACAACATATTTTGAATAAGCAAATATATTACTTAATAAGATGTGACACATTCTGATCTGAAGTATAACATGAAGTAAAAGTATGTATATATAAATATACATCTCAATGGCTTAAGAAGTGAGACAATTTGTGCCAAAGAAAATGAAATATAAATAAGCAATAATAAATGTTTCAAATTTAGCTGAGTCATATTAGTGTTTGGTCTTGTGTATTTAGTGGTTTTATTTCATAGAAATGTACTATATTTAACAAATAATACTGAGGCATTACAGATAGCTCAAAAAATGTTTTTACTATGATCTAAAGACAATATCTCAGATAACTTAAAAACTCCACATCCCCTAGTTATTCTCTCCTCCCCTCCCCCCACCACTATTCAAATCCATTCCTTTCCTTTGTTCCACTTGAACAGTAATAAACATTGCAAAATAAAGGTACCTGAATTCTCAAGCAAATTGCTATCCACCTCACATTAACTTTGCCCTCAGGACACGGGACCTGTAGCAACACACACCGCACCTCTCTGGTTACACTCATAAACCTTTGTTCTGTATTGCACCAGAAAACAAAGGTGGATTACTCTTTAAAAACATCATACTCTATAAAATGTCATACACTTAAAGACACATTTATAACTAGCCTGCCTATAGCTACATATGCTGATAGGGTTCATTGTTAAAATACCAAACTATTGCTTTAAGAGTGAAGGAACCTTATGTCACCTGTATATTAAAGTGTGCTCACTGAAGGAGACGCTGTCCTTTTTCAGTTGTGTTCAGTCACGTGTGAGTGTAAATACCCCTTACTCATCGTATAAATAACTCTTCGTCATTTCAGTGGATTTTTCCCCAACAGACCAACACAGGCTAGCCCCTTGCACCCCACTGCAAAAAATACAAAAAAATAACTGTAACGTACTATACTTTATAAATGTATACAATAAAAAAAATGTAAGTTGTTATGGATATGAGCGTTGGCTAAATGTCAAATGTATTCCAACTTTCACACACAGTCCAATGTATACACCAATTAGTCCTTTGTCCAATCTCATCAGAAATGTTGACATTAAATCCATCCTATCATTATAACGGTAAAATTTAAATAGGCCAATGAGTAGTGTTCAATTGTATGACCCTGTCTTTGGGAGAAACGGTGACAACTATCCCAGATATTTCTGTTTTATTATGATTCAGCATAGTTTGCTATTCATCTCTGAGTGCTGTTCGGATTAATCAGAAGACAAATCAGTAAATAACACAAAATTCGAATTCTCTTGTCTCCTTGGCAAGGCAGATTCTTTTTTTTACTAATTGGTATTTAAAGCAAACCGATTAGCTATGAAAAATATTGGATGTAAAAGATCCTATTGTTCAGAGGAAAACGATATTTTAATTAGGCAGCCAGTGTGAACGCAAGTCAGCAGGTGGTAATTAACTCAAAGATAGCTGGATACGTAAAAAAACGACACGCCCACAACTCGGTTGCTCCGCCTAAGCACGAAACAATTGCGCAGGTATCTTACCCTCCTACCTGCATTAAATTCTTTCAACGTGCTATCACATAAACCCGAAGTCGAGATTAAACACTCTTCAAGCATCGCAGATATTATTGTTTTAACGTATCTTTGTTAGTTAACATGACCTCTGACCAACATTGGATTAAACTAATAATTTTATTGGCCTGCGTCGAACTCTGTCTTTCGAATCAGACTGGTAAGAAAAAGCCTTTCCCATCGTAAAATATCTCTTTTTGTATCATGCCATTATGTTCTGTTTCACCAGATGAAAACCTGCGTTGCCATCTTCAATAACTTGTTTTTCGGTACAAATTGGCAGTTTGAATCAGACACGCACTATATTCCAAAATTAAAACATTTATTGTGATGTAGGCTTCTACTACTACTTGTACAGTATACCCTGCTATTTAACCTCAGGACATCAGTAAGTGATCAAAGTCATCTTAGCGCGTGACACTGATCTTACCTAAGCGGTAAATTGATAAACAAGAGACTTTGAGGCAAATATGTCTCGTTACATGTGCAGACTACAAAATTGATGTACACTGATAAAAAAAATTAAGGGAACACTTAAATCACACATCGGTTCTTGATGAACAAAATATATTAAAGATCAAAATCTTTACTGTACATTGTGTAATTTTTTAGAACAAAATCACGTAACAACGGTCAGTGGAAACAAATCACCAACCGATTGAGGGCCGGATTCAAACTTCCACAGAAAATCAAAGTAAACGTTTGAAATCACAGGTTGTTCCAACTTGCGTGAATCATGGCAGCTCATAATGTGACTCAATAGTGTATATGGATTCCGCATTCCTGACAAGGTCTGGGCATGCTCCTAAAAAGACAACAAATGGTATCCTGGGGGATCTCCTCCCAGATCTGGATCAGGGCATCAGTTCCTATACAGTGGCACTACTAGGTGGCGTCAGAAGCACCGCTACATACCGTCCCCGATGTTCTCAGTTGGATTCAGGTCTGGGGAACATGATGACCCATCGTCATCCAGGAACTGCATACACACTCTGGCCACATGAGGCCGCGCAATGTCCTGCACCAGGAAGAACCCAGGTTCCACTGCATTAGCGAATGTTCTGATGGTGGGTCTCAGAATTTCATCTCGGTACCTACAGTAACAGCTGTCAGGGTACCATTGTCTAGCACGTGGACGTCTGTGTGCAACCCTCCATGGATGTGCCTCCCCAGACCATCAGTGACCCAGGAACATGACCCATGCTAGATAATGTTGCAGGCAGCATAGCGTTCATCGCGGTGTCTTCAGACTCGCATCTGTCGTGGTGAACAGAATCGGGTTCCAATGGCAGACATGCAAATTCTGGTGTTCTCTGATGAATGCCAATCGTGCAGGTACCGCCTCGTTACCGGTAGTGACAAGGACACAAGCAAAACTAGAGAAGAATCAGTCAGGAAGGATAAGGAGAGAGCAATTGTCTGGCCACGACTTGCAAAACCATTCCTTTTTTCAGGGTTGTCTTGCTGTTGCCTCTCCAGTGCACCTGTTGTCACTTTCATTTGGACCAAACCGGGTGACATTGATTCATAGTTGCTTATGCTTTCTAACTGGACAGATTGATATCCTTGAAGTTGAATTGACTTGGTGTTATACTGTAATGATTATGTGTTCACTTAAGCTTTTGTACATGCAGAGTGCTGAGTAAAGGTAATAGTTGAGACATGCTCCTAGTTGCCAACTAAATACATTTATAAATAAAATGAACATTTCAACCTCATTTAATTTGTCATTTAACCCCCCTTTCTACACATGCCTTTCTTGTTTCTTAGGCCTTTCTAGTGATGAAAACGGGGGCCGAGGCCTCGCAGGGAACGAGATAGCGGAGGGCGTGAGTGTCTCCATGACAGCTCAGATGATCTTGAAGAGTCCCCTGACCACGGTGTTCCTTCCCATAGTCTACATTGTGGTGTTTGCTGTGGGGCTGCCTACCAATGCGATGGCCATCTGGGTCTTCTTGTTCAGGACCAAGAAGAAGTATCCTGCCGCCATTTACATGGCCAACCTGGCTCTGTCCGACCTGCTGTTTGTCATCTGGACTCCCCTGAAGATTGCCTACCACTTGAATGGCAACAACTGGATTTATGGAGAGGGGCTGTGTAAAGTCCTGGTTGGCTTCTTCTATGGGAACATGTACTGTTCAATCGCCTTCATCACTTGTATCAGTGTTCAGCGGTATTGGGTCATTGTCCACCCCCTCTCACAGAATAGAAGAAACAACCAGTTAGCCGTCGGTGTCTGCGGTGCCATCTGGGTCGGGGTCTGGCTGCTGACCACCCCTCTGTACCTCTATGACCAGACGGTCAAGGAGACCAACCTCGATATCATCACCTGCCATGACATTACCCGACCAAGCCAGAATAACATGGCATCCGGCTACTTCCTGACCATGGGAATTGTGGGATTTGTATTTCCAGCTATTGTGTGTGTGGTGGCCTACATTCTGATGCTCAAGTCCCTGAGGGAGACCATGACTGAACCTAGTATCACCAAGATTCGGCACAGGGCTGTGGTGCTCATTATTACTGTACTGGTCATGTTCCTGGTCTGTTTCACCCCCAGTAACATTATGCTGCTAGTGCACTACTCCCTCTTGCTGGCAGGCGTAGACCACAACGGCTACGGCGTCTACATCACCACCCTGTGTCTGGCCTCCCTCAACAGCTGTCTGGATCCATTTGTATACTACTTCATCTCGGAGGAGTTCAGAGGTCATGTGAAGAACACACTGAGATGCCGCAGCAACAGGACCGTGAAAAGAATGAAGGTCTCCTTCAGCGCTCTGAAGTTCTCAAAGAAGAGCGGCATTTATACATCCGAGTCTGGCAACACACAGAGCAGCTCCTGTTAGGGAGTTGACGGCTGGAGATGAAGTACTAATGCTTTTGAGGAACTGGACGGGTGCAGGAAATACTGGATATTGCTTTCAACTGACATTTTGCTTTTGTTATTTTATTGTTATTTTAAATTGTGTTCATTGTGTCATTATTTTTAACTGCTGAATTTCAAGGTTAAATGTTCTTGCTCAATATGAATAATACCTAGATCATGAATGTATGGTCTTTCTATTTTTGTGTATGCCCATCTGACTGATAAGATATGTATTTGATGTACATATTAATTTTAAACTTTTAAAATGCTATTGTGATGGAAATCTTGGTTTCTCATTAAAGATGAATTCTTTCAAATGTTATTGCATATTATGTTCAGATAAGTGATATTTTTATTTGTTTACTTCTGTTGTCAAGAGTTTCCTGATAACAAATAAAAAAGGGGAAACTAATGTTTATTTTTAATGTTCAGTTAAGAGTTTTATTTTCTGTTCTGTAGACTACACCTCGTTGAGATGCGGATGTACCAACTAAAATAGCAATGTCCTGAATTTGGTTCACTTGAATAGATCCATCTGAGCTATTTCAATGTTTATTTACATTTTAGGGAAAATATCATACTACTTTTAATTAATAGCACCAGAACTTGCATTATGATTATATCAGAGGAATAACCTCTATGTAAATGTTACAAACTCTTTTATTTCAATTGCATTTTGTATTTTTATTTTCATTGTAAAGCACATTGAATTGTTTCTATGTATGAAGTGTGCTATATAAACATGCTTGCTTGCTTAGTCAAATATTAAGTTTGAGAAATGATTGCGTTGATATAAAAGTATTTGGCTCCCCCTTATGTTTGAGCCCAACGTATGATTCATTGTTTGTGTTGTTTATTTTCATTCACATTTGCTTAATTTTAAGTTTAGTGTCAATATTTCTGGAGTTGACTGTGTAGAGCTCATTGCCAGGCTGAACCGTATTCACTATGTCGTGTCTATGAGGTCGTTTAAACCAGGATATTTTTATCAATTTTATTTATACAGGAAAACCCATTGAGACCGAAGGTTCATTCCCAATGGTGCCCTGCATTACAGCTGCAGCAATAAAACATATACAAAATAACTTATTTAAAACGGGTAAAAAACACAAAGAATAGCAAACACAATTCACAGTAAAATGTTCACCCAAATGTTTAAAATTAGAAATTGTGGTCTTAAACTTCAGGCCATCCTGACAATATTTCCAGGACAGAAGTGTGTGTTAAGTTATACCTATCTCTATGTCTATTTAATTTTCAGTGTGAGATAAATAGGAATTTTCTGCAGAATGACTTTATAAAAAACAGTAACGAATGCCTTGCCTTTCTGGAGGACAACAAATGCCAAAAAACTGTAGTGTATAAATTGCAGGTGAGTGTACATTCGCACCAGTCATAAAGCGCAGTGCAGCATGTTAGATGGAATCCAGACTATTTTAAACAGATGCTGAAGCTAGCATGCATAGTATGACTCCATAGTCCAGTAGTGACAAAGTGGCCTGCCCTTAAAAATTCTGTTTCAATGTCGAGGTGGAAGACATACTGTGTTAATATGGGGAAAAAACTATAAAAAGTGCACGGGAGTCTGTAGGGTGGCTTTGGGTTAAACGCCCCCCCGTAATTCTCCACCAAACCGCCAAATGAAGGCACATCTTATTTCCACACATTCCTTGCTTGCCACTATTCTTGTTCATCTAGAAAATGTTTATCAAATGTTTTATCATTTAGAAAACATTGTCAAGTTAGACCGCAAAACTGATTTTTGATATGTCAGTAGGAAGGCCCAAGGATAAGTAATCTACTTGTTCAGAGTTAAACAATATAATACTTTTTATAGCAATCCAGTTGTTATGTGATGACAATGTTTCAGGCAAAATGCCCCCTCTCTTTTGGGGCAAAATGTCCCAGGGGGATATTACCCCTGAGAGAATATTGGTAAAATATAACAAAATTATAACAATGTGCTAAAATATAACAGAAGTTCAAGATATGTATGTCATTTTTGTTCAATAGCTAGTTTACTGCGCATATATTAACATCTAATATAATAGGCCTAATACTGAGGTTCAATGGATGCTTAGTATTATTGATTTAATGGTTTTTACCTAATACTTTTGCAGGGTTAACAAAAGATATTCAAAAATAGTCATCAAAGTTATTTGAAATTGTCATAAATGTTATACATAGCTTTTTGCCTTTGGATATTGGAATGTGCAATATATGGTAAAAAATGTTTTTGTTAACTCACTTAAATAATGCTATCAAGATGGAATTATTTCTAGTGGTATAGATTAGATTGATTAGATTGACCCCTAAATATGTAATAAATCTTAATTGGGGGGGTAAAAAATCAGGGGGGCATTTTACCCGATTGGGAGGGGCATTTTGTCCTGATATATGGGAAACCCGCGATATTTACATAGTTTGGCATTTGATTAAGTTGCTATAAAATAGAAACATTGTGCCCAATATTTTTATCCAACGGTATTTGTCTTACTCATACAACATGTCCATGTAAAAATCTGACCAAACATTGCTTTTTTGAGTCAGAAGATTTTCCTTAAGGGGGCGTTTACCCTAAGTTGCGATACGTGTAAACAGGTGTATACAATTTTTCCAACCGCCAAATTGCATTTCCTCAAAAACATACTTCTGAAAATGAACACTATATTGATCAAACTTAAGACTTTTTACACTAAATCAGGCATACTCAAAACATCTGCCATACAAAAGAAGCGTTTTATTCAAATACCTCATGAATACGTTTAGATTTTGCCTGTAGTATAGACAATATTTCGTAACCAAACGTGCAAACCAAACATAGCCTGAGCTATTCACCCACACGCATTTTTCTCGAAATGTTACCTAATTTGGTTATGGGTAACAAACGCTCTAAGCGGTGAACGTTGGAAACTGAATAGCCTTGGAGACCTGCTTCTGGCTTCTTACTTACATTTAAGCTAAAACAACGATTATTTGCTTAATCATTATAATTAGTGTATATCCCCACTGCAGAATCAATGGGGAAAGCGCCAGCAAATTTCATTATTTAAAATAATGCTAGTCGACTTTTTTGCCTTTACATTGTGATATTGCACTTTTTTCATTGTTTTGAGGTTATTTTGTAAGGATTCTAAAGAACCGACCAGGAGCCAAAGGAGACCCATTTTTAAACAAATGGAGCCAGAAGAGCCCGCGCACAAAAAAGACGGTCAATGCCTGTTCTGTAAGTCTATGTGCGCGTGAGAAACAACCAGTCGCCATGGCGGAATTCACTCGGGAACGGCGCTATGCATGTAATCCGATCCCTTAACTCTAGTCGTTTTAAGGTGTGTCCTGTTCCGGTGGTAGAAGAAGCTTTTAGTCAGATGTCCGTGGCGAAAAGGTCCAAATAACTTTCAACCGTGAGAAGATCAGAAGACAATTGTCATTTACTGTACAAAGTTCACCAACAATGGCATCCCAAATACTTTCCTGCTTTTGGTTGCTAGGTTTCGTGTGTTCTACAAATGCGCAAGGTAAGGATATTTTTCTAATGCTAGTGTGGAGGTAAACAGACCTTTTATAGTGTTTAGCCTACTTGGCAATTCGAACCTTAGGTTAACCTATCTGAGAGATGAATCTATACGTTTAATATACTCAAAACAATGGATAATGTTATGAAATGTTTGAAAAGTATACATTTTAAATAATACAGGTATCGAATTTGTGTCAATCTGAGTCTATTTCTTTCTGTAGCCTACTTATTTGTGCATGTTGTTAAGCCAATGCCTGGGTCTCAACAACACAGTCCAACATTACAGATTTTCATCAGCAATCGTTCTCTCCTCTATCTTTATATGTAAAGGTCGTGGTTTTGTTGCGGTGTTCAACTCTCCGGGTGACAAGGGTGTCACGGTGGATAATGCGACCAAAGACGCGTTGCAAAGTCCCCTGACCACGGTGTTCCTTCCCATCGTCTACATTGTGGTGTTTGCTGTGGGGCTGCCTACCAACGCGATGGCCATCTGGGTCTTCTTGTTCAGGACCAAGAAGAAGCATCCTGCCGCCATTTACATGGCCAGCCTGGCTCTGTCCGACCTGCTGTTTGTCATCTGGACCCCTCTGAAGATTGCCTACCACTTGAATGGCAATAACTGGATCTATGGGGAGGGGCTGTGTAAAGTCCTGGTGGGCTTCTTCTATGGGAACATGTATGGTTCTATCCTCTTCATTGCTTGTCTAAGCGTTCAGCGTTACTGGGTGGTTGCCCATCCTCTGTCCCACCACAGGAAGAATAATAAAGTGGCGATCGTTGTCTGTGTCTCTATCTGGGCCTTCATCTGGCTCACCACCACCCCTCTGTACCTCTATGACCAAACAGCCCTGCTGAAGGACCTCAACATCACAACCTGTCATGACGTCACCATCATCCGTGATCTGGAGTTCCCCTTCCCTGATGTGAAACTTCCCTACTATTACTTCATCCTCATGGCTGGCATCGTCTTCCTGGTCCCCTTGTTGGTCATTATCCTGGCGTACGTCCTTCTCCTCGTGAGCCTGGGGAATGCCATAGCGGACGGGGAAGCTGGGAAGAACCGCCGGAAAGCTGTGGTGCTGATTGCAACAGTGCTAGTCACATTCCTGGTGTGTTTCATCCCCAGTAACATCATGTTGGTCATCCACTACACCCTCCTCAAAGACGGCGAGATGAACAACGGCTACAGCGTCTACATCACCACCCTGTGTCTGGCCTCCCTCAACAGCTGCCTGGATCCCTTCATCTACTACTTTGTGTCAGAGGAGTTCAGGAACCATGTCAAGAACACACTGCTGTGTAGGAGCAGCCGGACGGTGGAGAGGATGAGGGTGTCCTTCAACTCCATGAAATACTCCAAGAAGAGCAAGTCCTACGTGTCTGAGTCTGGGGACACACAGAGCAGCACCTGTTAAGCTATTGGGACAGCTAGCTTAAGACACTGGGAGAGTCTTGTTGACAAGACGTCACTCTGTGTACGCACGTGGATGCTTAGGTGCGGGAACTGATTAAATGTACGCTATGATGATAAAAATGAGAACATTCTCTCTTTGGATTTGGGCATCATTGGCAAGGAAGGGAACGCAATGGGACGTCAGTTTTATAGTATCTGTCACACCGACTGACTTCTTAACGGACCAGGATGCAAATACATTCATTCCAGATGAAAACCGGTAATGATAGCACACAAGAAAAACAAAAGGAACTACAATATATTATGGACGTGTGGAGCAAATTGTCAATTAGAGCTGTAGTATGTTTTAAATGAACACTGGACAGTTGAGCTCCAATGCAAAAATAGCATCTTCAACCAGGCCTGGCTTGTCACTGGGAGGCCAGACGAGATTGGCTTCCAATGAAGCATAACAGTGTTGTTTTAAGTGAAACAAAATGGGCATCTCCTTGTACTTGAATAGTGCAGATATTGTCTTGGTAGCAAACACTGATGCAGTAGCCACTACACAAGATGAGAGCCAAATTTAATTAGTACAATTGACTTTTATGGCAAAAATGCAGACCACCGTCTCCCCATTTTTACAACAAATGTATGGTATGTCTAACATTCCATCTAATGTGAGCACTAGGATGTCTTAATGAGCTCACTGGCTTTGGTTGGTGTCATGTAGGCTAATGCGAAATGGTGTAATCGATACCTTTTTGTTTTTCTCTCCATAACTTAAAGGGAAATAAATACATTCAGACAGCATATCAAACTGATATAA
The DNA here is from genome assembly GCA_016801105.1 of Esox niger. Lineage (NCBI taxonomy): Eukaryota > Metazoa > Chordata > Actinopteri > Esociformes > Esocidae > Esox > Esox niger. The sequence continues at coordinate 28,541 of JACXGJ010002852.1, forward strand.
TGTAACTGATTGGTTAAACCTGCATTTATAAAAACATTTCCCTGGATGTACTTTTCATAATGAATGATTTATCTTGGAGATGTGTAGGAAGCTAAACAGGATAACTATCTTGTTATATTATGTTAAGGAATACTGATTTCACTTGTGTTCAAATTGGCTGACTATATTCTTGACTATACTTTTCTGATATTCGTGGATAAATTAAATGGATGCAGTATTTATAACAATTATTGACGGTGTTAGAGGGCAAATGTAAAATATAAAAAAATCTAGTTAGATATTCTCAATGTGAAAATTATGAGGTCAGACAATGAATATAGGACATTCTATTGCCTGCCGCATGGTAAATGTTTCCTGAAATCCACGAGTAAAGAATTATATTTCACTTTATAGTGAAGGCAACTGGTGTCAAATGCCTTTTAGTTGAAAAACATTGTTTATCATGAAGATTACTTGCTATTTTAACAGGTCAATGCTGAGGCCAAACAAAAGTTTCATTTCCACTATATGCATTAGTACTGTACCGTGGTAAGATTATACTGAGCAGCAGGCTAAATAAACAGCACAACTAAATGTTCCTCTTTTGTTTTTTAAGATGTACAACAGTTTTTGTTTCTTAAATAAATTTACATTCAATTAACTATTGGTGATTATTTATATAGTTCTTATTGTTCTTTAATGTATTACTTTGTTGCAAACCCTTATACATACAGTTAAATTGGTTATGATGAATCATTCCTCTCTTGTCTGGAGGAGAACTTGTTATCTAGAATTCTTAATTCCCATGTGTAAACACATTACGCAAAAAATAAATGGAATGTGTTGTGGTGACCAAGTGCAGCAATCTGAGCACTGTCACAATATCTGTAATTGATCAGTTGACTGTTGTTGAAGATGAATGTATCAACACGACAGTGAAACTAAGTATTTCAGTTTCTCATTTACTAAGGCTTTCTATCAGTCTCTGTCAACTGATGTAGCATAGGTTAAGAGGGGGCATATTTCTGACTGAGAAAGGACATGTTGGGTTTCTGTTACCATGGTGTCATGATTCCATACAGATTACTGATCTCACTGCAGGACAACTTGGATGGCAGGCAGCAATAGCCTCTGGTAATTAGCTGTGAGTCTCCTCTTCATATCAGAAGTTAGTTAAGAGTATTGGATTGAAACAAGGAATACCAAGATTGAGGATATTTCATAGTTAGGTGTGTGAAATTGCACTGTGAAAACTGTTTGAATTTGTGAGTTAATAAGAATGTATGCTTTTGGACAGGATATTAATCAACATTGCCCATTTTCTGTCCATCCGGCTTCTTCCCTACAGTAGTTCTGATGGTTAATATACGTAACTTACAGTCACACACATACATAGCCTGGATTCCTAAAGGATTTGTCGGTTAGAATGCTGTCTTTCCTTATCTATTGTCTTTGTTCTTTTAAGAACCCTGTGTGAAACTAATTTACATTATTTAGTTTTCTTACATTTATGACCTTTGGAATGTGCATTACTGATATTTCCAAGTGAAAATCTAACAATGGGCAGAAGATAACAGGGTTCTTTGATGGAGGGACTGTCTGTTATCTGTTAAAGAACCAGGTTCAGTGACTTCCCGTAGACCAACAAAATGACTCCATTGTCACCAAAGCTATTCTGAACCAACGACGTTCTGAGTATAGCGTGGGCGGGCTGAGTAAAACACGTGTCTCTCACCACCAGGCTAACGCAGACTGGATCACATTCTGAACACATTAACTTTCCACAGACAGGCCAATCCCTTAAAAAGCCTGTCATCTCTACATAGTGCAGTCACACAGGCCTCTTCAAAACAGACTTAAATAGGTTCATTGTGGGTGGCTGTGGTATACATTTTGTTGTAGTACACTGAAATTATATTGCTTACTAGGGTAACATGGGGCAAGGCACCCCCTTCCCAAAATCAATGTCTATCTACTGAAACAAAAAAAGAAATGTTTAGTGATTTTGTTTTTGTATGTTGAAAAATGCTTTGCTTAGGGTAAAAGATTATAAAGTAAAATAAATGGCTACAGTTGACAGATTAATTTGTATTCAATCAAATGTATTTTTAGGAAAGGGGCATTTTTTCCAGCCACTGGGGTAACATTTTCCCGGGAATCTTATCCCAATAAAAGATAATGCCTTATGATTATTAGGAATTGTTTACACAACTTACATTTTCCTTACAAGTAATTAAATTAAACATACCGTTTAAATAAGGCAATGGTTTAAATCACAGCAGTCCTTTAATGGGCTGGGCCGGGTTGATTTACAGATAAGGTTGCGTAGAATTTTATTTTGTGGTTTAGGCAGATTCATCAGCTTACAACATTGCATATACAGGCCCAGACCGGTCCATGACATCGCTGAGATGAGTAATGTCGGAAAAAAACTATGGATCCTAGTTTACTTTTACACTGAAACATGTCAAAATATTTTAATACAGCTTAATAACGCTTAAACTACATCCAATCCCCATAACATTTGTTGAAGTTTCAGATGACTTTTAAATTTTTTTAATTTCTTTTGTTTGGGAAAAATATTGAATTTGAGTCAAAATAATTGAGAAAAACTGTTAATAAATGCCACGGTGGTGGGTAGTAGGCAGGACAAAGCTGAAGTAAGACATTCCTTCAACATGGTCTTACCCAAGGCACAAACAACGATCCATGCTGTGGAGTGCACAGATTCTACTTAAACAGGATCCCCAATTATTCCCTAGAGGCATCCCGTCTGCCAGGTCCCGACTGTCACCCCTAGACCAACATAGAGAAGGCTAGGAGCATTCCTAGAGAGAGGGATCTGACAATGCTCTAAATATTCTGCCCCAATGTGTAACTACAACTTGTATAGTTCTGTGTGTGTTCTTAGCAAATAAAGGTGATTATGATATCTAGCCGTGACATGATCAGTACCATGGGATCTTTGATGACCAAAGTCACCTGTTGAACGTCCCATCCTAAGCACTACAATGTCCCCTTAACTTAGGCATTTGGGCTTTGGTTTACTTTGGACCAGAGGGAAGCATACCAACACTAACTGAACCCAGTCTCCTACCCAGGACCCAACAGGACTTACTCTGCACAGCTTCTGACAACAGCCAGAGGAATGCAGGGTGCTGTTTTGCTGGTCTTGTAAATCCTCCCTCATGTTATGCAGATTTAGTGATGTCTGCGCTCTTAACACGAAGGGCTTTAGCACATGATTAGTTGACCTTTACGTAGATCAGCAATACAGTGCCCCACACTCTCCCTGCCGAGAAACAGACGTTTGAGAGTTGGTTAGGAGAAATTATTCCCCAGAGTGAATTGCAGGAAGTAAAATGTTTAGGTGCCTTGTTCAAGGGCAAAACCAGAAATGTTTCTCCCCTTGTTGACAAAGGGTTCAAAAAAGCGATCATTTGGTTGCTGGTCCAATGCTGTAAACCCAAGGCTAGCTACTATATCAGCTGCCTATATCATGTATTCAGGCATTTCCCTTAGTCGTGGTCTTACTGACATGACATGCTGGTTGCATTAGCTGACATATCACACCTGTGTTAATTAATCCAAATCCTAAGAATAGCCATATCAGAAAAGAGAACCAAATGCTGCTACAACAGAAATGTCTGAATGGTTACCTTTCATTTGTCGATTTCATACCTTTACTATTTACTATATCTGTAAAATTATCTGATTGCTCCACACTTATTTGACAAGCCTATCAGGTTTAATGGAATGTCAGCCGACAGGTATACGTCATGCCCATTGAGACAAATATACTTGAGTTAATCTTCTGGCATACGGAAACCTACAATAGACAACCTCAAAGCTACATGGACTCAAAGCTAAACATAAACCGCCTTTCACTAAAAGACTCACACCTCACCACTCTGCAACAGTACATGACATGTCCACCTCATGCCTGACCAATGCTATGGGAATATACAGTCATATACAGTCATGTGAAAAAGACAGAACACCCCATGATAACACCCTAACATATTTTAACATATGGACATTTGATCTTCTTTGTAACAATTTTGAGAAACTGAGGTACAATTACAACAACAATAAAACTGAAGTAATGTCTTGTACAAACAATTTGTATAGTGAAATTAATAGAAATATTATTTGCTTGTGAGGACAGTATTAGGAAACCCCAACATTACTACTGAAAATGCCTACAATTAGAATCAGGTCCACCACATCAGGGGCCAGTGATTAGAACATGGTTAGAGTGGATTTTGGAGGAGGCTGGCTAATTTAAACCTCAGACATTTATTGTGGTTTGCTCTTGATTGTTGAAGTGAGGGGTGTCATTATGGAGATCAAAAGAGCTCTCTAAGGCCTTCTGAAAGTTGTAGATGCATATGAGTTTGGGAAGGGATTTAAAATGATCTCCTTATTTATCAACACTTTGTTGATAAATAAATGATAAAATAGTTAGGTTCAATCTCATCACCTTTCTCTATTACTACTGTTTGAAGGACAATGGAAGGTTGATATGTACATTTATTTTAAAAAATCATGAAACGTTTCATGGGGTGTCCTAATTTTAGATGATGCATAAAATGCAGTGTGTAGTGCGCCACTTGGGATTATATAACGTCATCCATCTTCTGCCAAAATAGAGACAGTGAAATGTAAAAAACATGCATGGAAATCTATTCAAATATGGACGGAGCAAAACAGAGAAGCGTTTAGGGAGTGTTTTGACGTCACAGACTGGGAAGTGTACTTTGACTCATGTGGGTATTCCCACAAACTGACTGTCAGCATGATATCATATATTCAGTTTTGTGAGTGTAATTTCATTCAAAGTAAATATATTAAAGTATTGCCCAACAACAAACCTTGGGTGTCAAAAAACCTGAAAAGTTGTCTAAATTAATATAAGTATTAATTCTTGAACAACAACACAGACACAGTGAAGGAGAAAGAATGTACATAAAAAATGGAAATGTGCCAATTTAGATTTGAAGGACAAAATGGAGCAGAGGTTCTGTGCACGCAATCCGAGACAAGCATGGGAAGGATTGGACCCACGTGGCTCTCTCAGCTACTTTCACGGCCACATGGGTGATCTGTAGATGGTACCACCTCTGCTGATGCCCACATTTTTTACGAAGGTCCCTCACAACAACCCAGTCACCCGGTTGGATCTTGTGGAGTAGTCTTCCTTCAACACATTGTTAAGTGCAGTGCACTAGTCAGAACTTTTTCCACCTTTAATGTGACCTATAATGTGAACAATTTAATTGAAAAACAAAAATTGAAGAGGAAAAATAAAAATCTCTGGTTGCATAAGTCTGCACACTTAAACTAATACTTTGTTGAAACACCTTTTAATATTTTTACAACACTCAGTCTATTTGGGTAGGAGTTTATTAGCATGACATATCTTCACATGCCAATATTGGTCCACTCTTTGCAAAAGCTCTCCAAATCTGTCAGATTGTGAGGACATCTCCTGTGCACAGCCCTCTTCCGCTCACCCCACAGATGTTCAATTGGATTCAGGTCTGGGCCATTCCAAAACGTTAATCTTCTGTTGTAGCCATGCTTTTGTGGATTTGGATGTGTGCTTTGGGTCGTTGTCATGCTGAAAGGTGACATTTCTCTTCAACTTCAGCTTCATAATGGACGGCTGAAGGTTTTGTGCCAAATTTGCCTGGTATTTGGAATAGTTTATAATTCCCTCCACCCTGACTAAGACACCGGTTCCAGGTGAAGAAAAAACAGCCCCAAAGCATGATGCTGCAACCACCATGCTTCACTGTGGGTATGGTGTTCTTTGGGTGATGTGCAGTATGTTTTTTGTACCAAACATACCTTTTGGAATTATGGCCAATAAGTTCAACCTTGGTTTCATCCGACTATATCACAGTTTCCCACATGCACTTTTTGCAAACTTCAGCCGGGCTTGGATGTTTTTCTTTGTAAGAAAAGGCTTCTGTCTTGCCATCCTACCCCATAGCCCATTCATATGAAGAAGATTGTTGTCACATGTAGCACACAGCCAGTACATGCCAGAAATTCCATTAGCTCCTTTAATGCTGCTGTAGGCCTATTGGAAGCCTGCCTGACCAGTTTTCTTCCCGTCTTTTCATACATTTTGGAGGGTTGTCCAGTTCTTGGTAATGTCTCTGTTGTGCCATATTGTCTCCTCTCGATGAAGACTGCATTCACTGTGTTCAAAGCAAATTATGTTGTACCCTTTTCCTGACTGATATCTTTCAACAATGAGATCCCTCTGATGCTTGGGAAGCTCTCTGCGGACCATGGCTTTTGCTCTAAGATCATACTAGAACATCTGAATTTTATTTCTCACTTTTTTCTCAAATTTTTCCCCTTAGAAGATTTCAGTTTGTTTTTCAATTGAATTGTTCACATTTTAGGTCACATTAAGAGTGGAAAGATTTCTGATAATTTATCTTTGTTTCATTCTTTAACATCACACAAACCTGGCATTTTAACAGGGGTGTGTAGACTTTTTATATCCACTGTATGTGCTTACCCTTTCGCTATGTACTACAGTATTGTACAGTGCTGACAAATCTTATTTTATAGTACAATAAGTAGTTAGTGTCAACTAAGAAGTAGAATAAAACTGTAATTTGGATAGAACTAAAATGTCCAGGGTGGACTATCATGGTGAAAAAAAACATGATGAAAAAATACCTTTTCATTTTGCTGGCATTGCCTACCTTACTGACCAGAGACTAGGTTTTGAGGCATGAATTAAAAGTTTTGTGTTAGTTAGTACATTTTGCAGACATGCCATAGATTTGTCATGTCCCATGAAACAGTTGTGACAGTTGTTCTTACCGGATAGTGAAGGGTAAGACTAAATTAGCCAACAGCGATTGACTGTAAATACTGTAAATACAATACCCCATGTTCTGAGCATATGCAATGAAGGGAAATGAGCATTATGACCTAGTATTTCCTTCACATTAATTATTATAAAATTAGTTTTTCACTCTAGTGCTGTTATCAATACTATATTGTGGTTTTTCAAAACCCCCAGTACAAAATATCAAATTGATCACATCTTTAAACCTTTTTCTTGCATTCAAAACAAGGGACATATGTGGCCAGGTATTGGGCTGGAATTCGGCATTGGTCATAAAACTATTCCTAAATCACCTCTGTTGAACATAACATTATCCTACACGATTCTATTGAGGAACTAAATGAAGTGTGTAGCCACAGCATTGTATGACCCAAGAATGTGATTATGCCCTATCACCCTGTCTTCGGATAGGGCTGCAAACATGGATATGTTTCCCCCTCATGGTCCAGGCGCATAGATAGTTGCTCAGTGGCCAATTTGACATTGTACTGACACTGCTTTATCTACAAATTTGAACATAGGCAAAACCATGTATAATATATACCGTGAATGCACCAAATGGTTGAGTGATGGCCAATTTGGAATAATGAACATTGTGATAGAAAAAGGTATTATATCAGTGAGAAGATCCTATCAACCGTTATGTATATACTTTGTATAGACAAAATGTATTTTAATGAGAAACGTCTGTCAAAATTGTTGTCTGCAGTCAATATCAGGTATGCATACAGTTTGGAAAATTTTGATTTTTTGATGATCTGTTGTGTTTTATGTATTAATAGTAGAGAAATATTACTACATACTTGTGTGAACAGTACCAAAGAGACAAAAAATTATCTATTTAATTTTCAATCTTGCTGTCATATCATTACGGCCCCTTACTCATCCCAGGCTTCCAAAAGGTGTATTCCGTTCCTGGCCCTGTATAGGCACATCAAGAGCCTTAGCTAAATTCCTACTATGTAAAACAGTATTATCCTCCCAACAATCAATTATTTATGAATTTGCCATTTATTAGCCGGTTGTGGAACTGTATGGGACGAGAAGTAAACAGCGGTTACAGACAGTTTAAATAGGGTAGTAAGGGTTTCAGCCTCACCCAGGTCATATTACGAATGTTACAGACCATGCAAGTCTAAAGCTGATGTCATAAACGTCTGTGGGGAATGGAAGGAAGGCCACCTTTCAAGGTGACCAGGGAGATACTGCCTCTCTTCTTTGTACCGGGATCTCATATGACTCACATTTGTTGTTTCGTTTAACCCACTGACTCTCTGTTTCAACCTGTCTCGTTTACCTTTCTAAACCAGGCCACAAACGCTTGAGTCTCTGTTTATGCCTGGACGTGACAAAACCAGTTTTGCAAGTAGTCATGTCACTGTTGATAGTAACTACATAACGAGGCACTGTGTAAAGTAACTTTACCAAGAACACAGAATTATGTCGTGGTGACCAATTTGCATTAATTTAATGAAATGCATTAGGTAGTGTTAAATGAAAATACAAACTAAAAACATATTTTGATGTTCGTTTGGTCAGAATTGTTGAAACAATTTTACGCTGTGGCATTTTCTGTATTTTAAAAGTTTGTTCTTCTGAAAATGTAACTTTCCAGTGGTGATATTCCAATAAGGAAGTGACTGTCTCTGTAGTCATGACTGAGCAGGTTGAGGAATAAATAAAGGTTGTATAATTAACAATTAACTATTCTTGAAAGTTGTGTCACTGTGTCCGTACTTCCTATTTCTCAACCATGGGTGACGCTTACCTATAAAGGTAACCGAATTACAGTTAACAAATACAGTAGTTAACCTAAACGAATGATGAACAATGAGATGAACAAACAGTTAATAATGATAACCCTTACTCATACTTTATCAAACGTTGTGACATTTCATATGTACTTTTCTACTTCACAGATCCGGATGACGAAGAACAAGATAACATTTTCCCTCAAGAGTTACGCGAACAAGCAGGTGTTTGGATTGTATACCCAACACAACGCGAACAAGTCTCATTGTCCCCCTACTGGCCAACCGTATTAAGGAGCCTTCAATATATGTAACTTATTCCCATTTCAAACAATACATTACCCATACTGCGACAACACATGTGCACGTCACACCTACATGAAAACGGAAGTAGCCAGCCTACCTTATTGCTGCTGCTCATTCAAAATACTACCCTGATTGCAAGTAGTTTACAGTACACTTTAAAAAAATTGCTGTACAGTGTTATGTATATTGTTGCTTAATTTTATTATTATTTTCTGCCCAGATACATTTTTGTTTATATACTCTTCTTCTTCACTCTTAACTAGCATGCATGCACGTTTATTTATATTGTACAGTTCATACATACAATTCAATGGGCTTTCCAAATAAATTTCTTTTTTAAATGCAATACAGTTAAAGCAGACATTTTGTTACAATTCTCTACATGGCTGTCTCCAGGGGGACAGTACATGAAAATCTACACACTACGTAGTAATGATATTAACTTATGAATAGTTAATATTACTTAGGCTATTGTTCATGCAAATAACTATCTTGAGCCTGTATCAACATTAACACATTACAGCAAGGCCGTAATAACAATATATAGGAGGGGACACATGCTTTGTCCAAGTGTTGTGGCCGTTCCCCAGCCGTCTGTCGATTGCTGTTGGTTAGTAAAATATATGACGAACACTACTCTTTTATTACTTTCAAATATATTAAAAAGGGGGAAACTAAAATGTAATATGAGGGTTAAGTATATCTTTCTGTCGATTGTGATTTTGCGCTGGAACTGTAATTGTGGAAATAAATAATAGTTTGCTAAAAAGCATCAGTAATTGCATGGAGTGTAAAAAGGTTTTTGGTGAATACGGGCCGACTGTAAATCAATCAACCATCACAATGGTACTCATGTGCGTATTCAACTAAAGTTAATGTCTTACGTTAAAAATATGTTAGACACGTCAGAAAGCCCACGTGAAGTCTGAGGAAATATTCAATCATTTATGTTGCGCTGCTTGTGTTTTTTGTGCAGACAGTAGTCCTTTTGTTTGATTGCATATTCGCATAGTATATTGTATGCTTACGATACATTTGCATTATAAGTGTTTGTTTGATAAAAGTGCAAGCAGTTTTATTAGTTAGCTTTCATTCACAGTGAGTGTCATCATGAACAAGAGAAAGGTTGGCAATGACTTTCATCAGTTTTTGGGCAGCCTCAGAAAAGTTGAGAGCAGTGAGAAAATAAGAACCAGCCAGATGATAGAAGTATGCGGTAACACAAGAGGCGAGTCAATATTTATATAATAATCATTGCCATTCAGATCAGAAATGGTTACAAATCCATTCCTGAACATCATGGCGAGAAATTTGTTTACTGATATTTATTTAATGTTCACTCAGGTGAGCTCAGAGTAAAGAGGGTATGAGCTTGCCAACAGGGCAAGAAGAGCATCTGACATGGAGGTGAATGAGAAAATAATGATGACTGATCATTTATTGCCATGTTGGTGTTGTTCTGACAACATCAACATTAATGTTGGCACAGGTGCCATTAAGGTTAGATTTAGGCACAGGTGTCTCTGAGGTTAGGGTTAGGTCAGATTAACATCAATCAATTATGAGGTTTTAGGAACAATACCAACACAATGATATCCGATTGTGTAAATATTGATGGTTAAAAGTCTTATAAATATTTAAAATATTTGTGAATGTTTTTCTTGAGGGACCCCCAGACCCCCGGCTTATTTGCCCCCCCCCAATGTTGACTCCATGGCTACGGCCTTGCATTACAGTCTAAACTGTGTCCTTGCAAAAAACTATGAAATGACTGGAGACGTTTTTTAATGCTAAAAAAACGAATCCTGGTGGGATATCACACACCTAAATTGTTCAGTTGGTAACAGATTAGTTATGTGATTGTGTGTTAAAAGATTGTTCCAGAGAGGATGGGTCTGTCAGAAGTGAGGATGGGGAGGGTTTCTATATATACAGGTTTTGGAGCAACATATGCTGCCATCTAGACAATGTCTGTTTCAGGGAAGGTCTTGCTTATTTCAGCAAGACAATGTCAAACCACAATCTGCCCTTATTACAACAGCATGGATTTGTGGTGAGAGTCGGGGTGCTAAACTGGCCTGCCTGCAGTCCAGACCTGTCTCCCATTTGGTACATTATGAAACGAAAAATACAACAAAAGAGACCCCGAACTCCTGAGCAGCTGAAATCCTAAATCAAGTAAGAAAGGGAAAACATTTCACTTTCAAAACTACAGCCATTGGTGTCCTAAGATCTCCAATACGCTTACAGAGCGTTGTTTAAAGAAGAGGTGATGCAACACAGGGCTAAACAAGCCCATGTCCCAATTTTTTTAAATATGTTGCTGAGCTGACATTAAATTCTTAACAGGTATGTATTAAAAAAAAATCATTTCTAAACATTGGATATTTTGTGTTTGTCCTATTTTAAATTAAATATAGGATTACATAATTTGCACTTAATTGCATTCTGTTCTCATTTTTAATTTATGCAGTGTCCCAACTCTTTTGGAAACAGGGTATGTCATAATTTTTATGAAGATCATTTTGTTTTTCCCATCGCAAGGTTTTCATTAAATAGCACGGATGTCATCATCATTTGTACAATATGCAGTTTTGCGTATTGTACATCTATTAGATAACAAGTACACTTGTATTCCTGAAGAGCTGCCAAAAGACGTGCTTAAAAGGAGAAATAGTTGGGTTTGGTGTTTGTTTGGATCACAGCTGAAGATCATGGACCACAAAGAAGATGGGAGGGGCAGTGTTGAGGTCCCTGCCAATGAGAGCATTGACAGCATCTGTGAGGATGACAAATTAGTATTGGCCCCACGCATCACTCTGGGGGCATACTGGGCACAGCGAAAAGACTGTCATTGAACTCTCTGGTGTGTGTGTGTGTGGGTGTCTGCACATTTCCCATGTCTTAGCCTTTATTAATTGCTGTGCAGTTAATTCTCTGTGCTAATTGTCCTAGCAGTGCATATACGTTTTCCATAACATATACCATATCCAGTTATGCTATATCAGTTGGTCCATATGGCATCCATTTAGTGTGTCATAAAATTCACAGTAGAGGTTTATTCAAAAAAGAGTTCCAAACTGAGAAATATGAGAGAATGTCAATATCAAACATCACTGCAATAATATAAAACTCCACTGGGCATGGAATTTAGAGTTATTAGTGAAATGATACTTCATGAGTAGATTAAAACACATCAAATTGCATCAAACGAACAGAAGTCTGACCTGAGAACGCCATGGAAATCCATCCAAAACCACTGAATAAAGAGCAAAACAAATCAATATCACGTTATACCAAACCAGAGATCTGGCGGACAGCAGCAGATAGCTAGCTAGTATGAATTCAACACATTTCTCAAACACAAACACAAAGAAGGTGGAAGAGGGAGAGCGAGAGAGTGATTGAAAAAGGGGTAGACACTGAGACCAAGGGAAAATGACAGAAGAGAGTACGGAGAGGAGAGAGATTTGGATGAAGTACACAATGGGTAAAAAACCCAAACCGATCATTTATCTTTGCTCCCTTTCAGACCTTCTGTAACCACCGTGTCCTCGGTGAGGCTGGTGGGCACTAAGTTAGTCCCCCCCAGCCAGTCCCAGTGGGAAAAGAACGGCGCAAAGTTTGTCCCGGGCATCCGGTGGTGGGCGTCATGTTTGGGCGGTCCGCCCCAGAGGCCAAAGGGCACCAGGCGGTGTAAAGACCAGGGGAAGTCGTAGCCGCAGTGGTCCTCAGTAGCGACACAGATGGTGAACACCATGAAGCCCCAGGCGGTCAAACAGTGGCATTGCAGCAGCAGGGGGTCCACGGTGGTCCAGAAGCCCACGCTGATCAGCTCCCAGGCTGAAAGGTACTGGGTGACCAGGCTGAAGGGCTGCAGGTACTGGTGGTGCACGACGTGGAAGGTACGGTACAGCCAGGCGATGCGGTGGTGGAGGAGGTGCCAAAGGTAGTACTGGAAGTCAAACATCACCGTGCAGCCCAGGATGCCGAGGAAGAAGCCCAGTAGGCTGGGGGCGTCGGGGGGAAGAGGGATGGGGGGCCTCCATAGCCACTGGCCCACGGCGGCAGGGAAGATGTAGACCAGGTGGTTGTAGGCGGTGAGACCCAGCGTGGTCCAGATGTTCTCCCATGTGACGGGTCTGTCCGGGTGGAGCTTGTAGCGGTTGAGGGTGGGCCAGCTGGGGGCCAGGAGATCCAACGCGGTGTAGAGGGTCACCATGAGGAAGTAGGTGGAAACGGAGATGACTACCGGAAACAGAGGGCTCCGCATCTCAGCCTGGTAGTAATGCAGGAGGTAGTCCCACGCTGGTTGGAGGACGGACTGTTCCGGGAGCCCCAGGGTCAGATTAGCCACGTCCAGGTGTGAGATCCAGGGAAGAGCCAAACAGCTGAACAAACCGCCTATATTCATTGTGACTGCAATAAGGATTGGTGGTTCTCTACTGTCTCAGAGGATCAATTTGTTATTGAGTCCGTAACAATGTCAAATATCCTTACAGCTTTTACCCAATGTGGGTTTTTCTGCAAAAGGCAAATAATCTGGTGCCGTTGTGCCAACTTGGGTCGGCGGTCGATCTTAGCCTTTTATGTATGTTGAGGCGCCACCTCCTCCTGCACCCCCCCACCCACCCTGTTTTATAAAGCAGTCTGTGAGGACCCCTCTTTCTCTGGCAAGAGGATCAATGCCAGGACTCAGGACCTGGGTCACAGCAGCTCTAATTTCTGACCCAGATCTAAGAGAACTGCCTTCTGCCCATTGAAAATGATTTGCATTAGTTTTTGCCACTTTAGAAGGGCATTGTATTATCATTACAGGCAGAAGTAACATCAAAGCCCGACATTCATTCTCACATTTAATGCAGACACTGGTTAGCAAACATCCCTTTGGCTAAATTGGTTGATTATTAATGAAAATCCACAAAACATATAACATATTTTCCATTTCAGTCTTTCTCTGTGGCCCCCCCCCTCCACCACCACCACCACCCCCTGCCTGTTGATTATGAAGGTCTACAGTAATAAATCATACAAAGCTGTCAGAAATGACATTGACTTCTAAGGCTTTTGATTATTAACGAAACACACTTGGCTGTGGTTTAGTTTGTATCATGCTGAGGAGAAAGTCTGATTGTTGGAAGTGAAACAAGGCAAGTGGAACTTACCACAGCGATGGTTTCTATGGAAGAGCACAAATAATCTCTTTTTAACTCAAAGGAGGCTTTATGTCATTATGTCTTATATTATCTTAATGAATACAAAATGGGCAATGATTTAGTCTTCAGTTTTTCTGGTTGCATTGTGTTTATCTGCGATGACACCACAAGATGGCAGACAACTGCCACTGGAAGAAAAAACTACCACTGGAAAATAAGGGTTTGGGTTTGCAACAGATGGTTTTTCCACACATTTATTAGAAGGTTGATTATAACATATTTTCTTTTTTGGACACCTACTCCTTTTTAGGGATGCAATGGAATATCTTTGTAATTTATCAATTTCTTTAATGCAATTAAGCTGAATATTGTGATGATTGCTTTTTATGTATTTCGTTTGAAGTAAAGAGAACATTCTGAGAATCCATCTTAATAACAATCTGTGTAAACATTGTTAATTTAGTCTGTTACAGAGCTTCCTCTGACATTTAAACATTTTTTTACAACATCGTATCCTGTTGACTCCAACAATCTAATTAAACATTCATATTAACTGTAAAGACCCACTGAGGACCTGCTGGTCTGTATGTAATGTCAGAGACATAAAACTGAGTTTGCAATATCATTCCATTGGGACATTTTGTGCTTTTCCACTCTTACCCCCTGCTAGGCGACCTTAGGTGTTACTTCTGTGTAACAACTCTATGATTATCCTGGAACGTTGTAAGGGAAGTGTTTTCATCAACCAAACCTATGGAAATTCATTTAACAGTGGAAGACAAAGGGAGAGGGATTTAATAAACACCTGAGGTCCACGCTCCCTCAGGTAAGGTCTGTAGGGTTTTAGGCTAAAAATGATGCATGGTTGAAACATCTAATGGCGCCTTTGTATTCAACAGGGAATTTACCTTATACAACTGGGATGAATCCACTTAAATGCCCCTCCTACTGGTAATTAATAGTGGGAAATTCATCTGTCATCCTTGAGCTTTTACTTTTCCCACGTGTTAACTCTAAGGAAATTATCTAGTAACAACTTTTTTTATTGTACCCCTCATTCAATGATTCATAAAAAAAAATACATATTGTATACATCTTTTGTTAGTTGGTTGACCAAAGGTTAAAGAAAACATACTATTGACCGTGCATTAGGAGGGGAGTGTGGGTTTGAATGTGAAATATTGCTGCTGTAATTTGGCAAACTTCCACAAGGTGGGAGCATTTTAGGAATATCTATCCCTAAAGTGTCAACGTAGCAGGCGTTTGTTAATGGAGAAATTAGTAAATTCTGCCCTCTAGGGCAAATAGCAGAAATAATTCTCTAAAAACTTTAAATAGCCTTAGTAACAGCTAGCAAGCTACATTACTTTGGTTGTGAAATACATTGAGTTTTTATAGCATATCCTACCTCTAGGTATACCTATAAAAATAACCCAATCACAGGATTGTGCACCAGACAGGTAGCTTATTACTACTAGTAAACTGGCTTACTACTTACATGGACTTACATCTTCCCTTTTGAACAGAAATGTCTGAAAAACCTCCTGTTACTTACATTAACATTTTACACCATACACACACAGAAAAAAATCATAACGTAACATTTTTATTTGCGAAACTTAACTAATTGTTTTTATTGCTACTTGTCTAATCCATGTCAGCCTGTGCATTCCCTGATCGCTTGAAAGCGAATCCCATATTTGAGTAATCTTCAGAGATTTATCCCAATTTTTTCGAGATTTCAATGCAGTGACACCAAAAGAAACAAGAGAAGATGGTTGAACTATGAACGAGCATCGACAATAACACATTTTTTGTTAAGTACTCCATTTAAAAAAAAAATCCCCTATACCTGTTTTCTGTGTTTGTATTGTGAAAAACAAAATATTTGTCATCACCATTTGCTGAAAGTAACAAATGAACCATCAAAATAAACTTTTAGTTAATTAACAGGCCACTCAACACTATAATTGTTTATAAGAATGAAATTACAATGTATTATTAATTCATTTAGACAACATTAGTATTTTGACAGTAAAGAAAATGGTTGTAAAAATGAGAAATGCTTCAGTGTTATATGGCAGCTTTATATTCCAAATGACAATCACTTCTTGTTTCCCCATACTTTCCCTATAAGAACATATCCTGTACTGTCTCATTCAGCTGAGGTGCTTATTGTACGTACATAGATCTATTTTCAGCAGGCTTGGTGCAATATCTCCAGTGGAGTAATACACTGAGGCCTTCCATATAACTTAGGTGAACACACGAGGGACGAAAAAGCCTATGTGGGAGAGTATTTTGTTTTTCACCTTTGATTAAAAGCAAGACATTGAAGACAGTTACCATGGGCCTCTCACCTGTGGAATTAATTATTGCCACTGCTATGGAGGATGTGATGAAGTGTTGCTATTGATTTCTAGATAAACAAGCAGTGCGGCAACCTTTCTCAGATCACACCAGCACAGGACTTTAACCAGGTAGGTACACCCCATGTCTTATAAGCTTAAATATGAGTCTGTCTGAAGAGGAATATCTGATACATGTTTATGTAGTATTGCTAAATAATACTTATGGCCTTGGAACTTTTCTTTCAGATGCAAAACAAAAGGTTGTTTTCTCCTAATGTTTCCCATTAGGTTGTGACAGACATTAACCTCCTATCAGCACCATGCCAAGCCAACTTGAAAGTGCAATGGACGCACTTATAACAGTTTTCTACAACTACTCTGCGAATGAAGGAGACAAATACAAGCTCAACAAGGGAGAGCTGAAAGAACTACTGAACAGTGAACTCACCGACTTTCTCATGGTAACCAAAAAGTTTATTACTCATAATTTATAACTGTCAATAGTTTCACATTGTTTTGGTGTTCTTTCTGTTTGACATTGTTAAGCAATAGAAAGTCCCTAAACATTTATATATTTCTGAGGACCTAATATGAGTTGGATATTAGGTCTTATTTAACTGTTAATTTTTGTTTAACTACAAAAAGCAGTGGCATCAACAAAATCATCATATTAAATGAATGAACTCATTTTTATTTAGCATAAGAAATGTCAGAAGTGATGCCCTCCTTTCCTCAGGGTCATGTTTATGAAAACATGGACCACATTGGCTGTGGGATGGACCACACATAATTTGTTATTTTGCATTGCTCCTTGTGACATTTTGGTTTCGTTTTAGAGAGAATCTTGTTTTTATTTCTTCCATTGATTTACTGGAGAACAGCAGTTTGCATTATGCAGTACTTACAGACATGTTGGTGGCTTTTTGACACCACCTAAGGATGAATTATTCAAACTAGAGCATATTGAATTTTCAAATTCATTCACGGTTTTAAAACAGTCAGTCATGGCGGTTTTGTGCAAATCCATGTTGTTTATTGTATTATTATTTTTTAATTATGGCAAATATACACCGAATACAAAGCATCTACATGAGTTTCAGGAACATGAAGTGTGGCAATATTTTCATAATGTTTGTGTGTATCGCTGGCTGGAAAGCGTACAATTAGAAAAGTACATTTATCCAGCCTTGCAAAAGAGAAGGCAAGAAAAATATATTCATGCAATGATCTTACTGGACATTTCTTCTTAAATTCTATGCTGATTTACTTAGGATTTCTCAATTAATTCAGTCAAATCCCCATTGCAAAATTCACATAGTATCTTTGAATGCTTAAAGTTTTACTCCCAGACTGGTGTTGGGCACTACAACCAGGGTGACTATCAGGGTATTACTGTGTAAAAAACAAATGGCATTCCATTTGTTTGAATCATTCACAGTCTGAATGAATCCAAGCATGAATGAAACCCAGTCTTAATTAATCCAAGCTTGAATGAAATTCAAGCATGAATGAAACCCAGCCTGAATGAATCCCAGCCAGAATCAATCCAAGCCAGAATGAATCCCAGCCTGAATGGATCTATACCTTAGGGCTCATTAATATCAGATTCCCTTTGACATCCTCATAGTTTTTGTGTTGATATTAAATTAGACTGTTGTTATGTCTATGCTGTAGCCTGTATGGATGCAATGATTTCTATATTAGGGACCAGTAAATAAGATATTGCTGGTTTAAAATCCTTTTTTAAACCCTTTACTTAAAACCCCTGGTTTTAAACCCTTTACTTACTTCTCATTAGATGAGAAGTAAGTAATGATGTGTACAGTACAAAATAAATAAAAGCACAATATTATAATGTGAACTGGCCTCCAATTTAAATGTTTAACATATGAGTGCATCAATCCCTATAAGGTATGTCAATCATGATCCCGTTGCTGAGTAAGGTGATTAGTCACTGAGTCTAGGTTTAGCCATCATGTCCAATATGATGACTTATCCTCCATTTTGTTTTTGGTGAAATATGCCACTGCTCATTAGCATGAAACTTGATATGATGCATCCATGGACAAAAATGTATCATTGCAATACATATATATTAGATTTTGTGCCAAAATGTTTGCATACCCCTGAAGAATTGGTAATATATGTACCATTTGTAAAGAAAACATGAGGTAGCTGACAAAACATGTATTTCATTTCTTATGGAATTCACATTCAACTGTAGGTCATAACAGAATGGCACAATCATAAAACAAAACATGGCAACAAAGGGAAAAAAAAAACCTTTGTTCAAATGTCTGCATACCTTTAGTTCTTAATACAGGGTATTGTCCCCTTTAGCATCAATGCAGCATGCAGTCTTTTGTAATTGTTGTCTATAAGGTCTCACATTCTTGCTGGTGGTATAGCTGACCATTCTTCTTGGCAAAATGCCTCCAGGTCATGCAAAGTCTTTGGCCATCTTGCATGAACTGCACATTTGAGATCTCCTCAGAGTGCCTCTATGTGATTAAGGTCAGGAGACTGACCTGATGTAACTTTGTCTGATGTATCCACTGGATGGTCAATTTGGCCTTGTGCTTAGAGTCATTGTCGTGCTGCAATGTCCTAGAGCGTCCCATGTGCAGCTTTCGTGCAGAAGAAGACAAATTGTCTGCCAGTATTTTCTGATAATATGCCATACATTTTCAAGATTCTTTGTACCTTTAGAGCATACACCCCCCCAAAACATCAGTGAGCCCCAACCATGCTTCACAGTGGGGATGGTATTCTGTTCACTATAGTCCTTGTTGACCATAAAGCTCTATTTTGGTATCGTTACTCCAAATTACAGTGTGCTAGAAGCTGTGAAGTGTGTCCAGGTGTTTTCCACTTCTTAATAAGGGATTGAACTGTACTCACTGGCAATAGCACGACTTTGGATGTCTGTTTATATACTTTTCCATCTTTATAAAGTTCCATTACCTTGTTACGCAGGTCTTTTGACAGTTGTTTTCTGCTCATCATGGCTCAGTATCTAGCCTGCTCAGTGCATCCATGTGCGAGCCAACAATTGACTATTTATACACAGACACTCACTGCAATTTAAAAAGCCACAGTTATGAGAAATTCACCTATTATTGCCATTTTCACCTGGTTGTGTCTGTAACAAGGCCAAACATTCAAGGGTATGTAAACTTTTGATCAGGGCAATTTGGAAGATTTCTGTTATCATCATGATTTATAAAGAGCCAAACAACTGCCATAAGAAATGGCTTCATAGGATCACTATCCTTATGATTATGAGGTAATTTGTTCATATAAATATTGAAACATGAAGGTTTTCAAATACTTCATCTCCGACATTATTGTCAGTGATGGTGAATTCAGAACATGTCTAGTGACAATCATAGCCTACATCACCCCCCAATCCAATAATGTGGTGCTAGATGCTCCTAGATCTCCTATATGGCTCAGACCAATCTATCTCGCAGAGGCTCGACTCAGTAGTTCCATTATCAACTGAGTTTAAGTCAGGAAAATAAATGTGCTTATGCAATAAATGTTTGTGCGTTCTATAGCACTGAAAACCAATGCTATAAGTTATCATTCGATACCATATCACACCAAATTCTTTGACTCCAACATATTGTTCTCGTATGGTACTACAGCCCATGTGCTTAGTTACACTGTGTCCTGTGTCACTCAGGAACTGGTATGTTGACTGTGATTGAAACGTGGCCTTAAGGCTGTTACGTTCTCTAAGCAGGAAAGATACCTGGCCTTCTTCGCTCTCCTCTGTGTTTTTACCAGACCATAGATGAGAACCTGTTGGTGTGCACATCCACACCACCAGTTGCCCACAATACCTTCAGAGAACTGTGGGCCATTCTCACATCAAAAATGTTCTCTGCTGAACCTCCAAACATTAGCTTAGCTGTCTAAATGGGAACATCAAAGGTGATTGCCCTTTAAACATCCTATTCTTACTGGCCCTAGCCCCAACCCTGAACTCTACCACACTGTAACCCCAAAAACCTCAACGTTAACGCTATCTGGGTGGGGCACTCCTGGCTTGAGTGACTGGTGGTTTGAGGCTTGGATTTAGTTATGGAACTGTTATGTTTTACTGTAATTGATGGGAGTCCTTTATGGGTGTACGTTTTTAAGTTATGTGAGCCCCTAGCCTAAGACAATATTCTATCATTATGAGATAGAATTTGAATTTAAAAGCCGTTAACACTAAAATGTTAACACTGAAATAAAAAAAAACATCAACCAGAAGAATATCCCTGTTAGTCCGATTTCTCTAGTTTAAACACTAGTAAAACCACACAAACACACACAAACACCCCTCTGTTGGTTCTCATCTCATGGTTCATTGATTATTGCCACTGTCACTCTGGCTTCCAATGGACATTGAGTGTGGGGTGCCCTTCTGTGCTCCGTCCAGTCAGTGCCTTAGGCGGTCTAATATCTGAGATGGAGCTCCAGCACCATGAATTCAATGAGATATAGCCTGGGGTGATCCCCTTATCTCCATCTCACATCTCTGGCAGGGAGATTGACACAGGGCCCAATTGAGGTCTGCAGTCCAGAGGGGACTTGTTTATTGGCCAAGCAGTTGAATCATGACCGGTGAATGTGTGATATGAGATAATATTCAGGGTGGTCTATTTCCTGCTAGTATGGAGTAGTATAATATGTTGTGCCTGTAGCTGTACCTGGGAGGCCAGTGGAACAGATCAAATTACACTCAAAGTCTGGAAGGTTTTAATTATGAGACATGCCTTTAACTTTAAACTCACTTTAAACTCATGACACTGTTAATCTCACTAACTGTCTGTACTTGCACTGTATATTATCACATTGGCATTATCAGGTTTCAACAATAGTATATTTATGGCTTATCTAATTGACTGTTTAAATTGGGTTTTTTTACTTTCATTTTCAGTCTCAGAAAGACCCCATGCTGGTGGAGAAGATCATGAATGATCTAGACTCCAACAAAGACAATGAAGTGGACTTCAATGAGTTTGTGGTTCTGGTTTCTGCCCTAACTGTGGCCTGCAATGACTTCTTCCAGGAGCAGCAGAAGAAGAAAGCTAACTAACAAATGGGTCCAAAATGTCATCCTCTTCCTTATTCTCTTAGGCTGAATCTCAATTTGCATACTACATACTATGTACTACAACTACGTACTTTGCGGAAGTACATACTATTTAGTAAATAGTAAGCTAGTATGCTAGTATTTGGACCGACTGGGACATACTACCTCTTCATAAAATTGTGTCTCAACATTGGATACTATTGTCTTGCATTAACATCAGGCCAAGATAGAGTATTTAGCTAGACACCATTAAGCATTGTGTTAAGCTGACTAAAGTCTCTTAGGAAGTTTACACCACAAATAGCATCTATGAGTTGTATGGATTTTGCCCCTGGCCGTTTTAATAGCATATAAGCCAGTAATACTATCTAAATACGTGGAAGAGTCACAAGAACTGCACAATTTCTAGTAAGACTGAAAGCAAACTTTGTACAACCAAAGCTATTTCATTTTATGGCACATTGTTTGTTTTTCTTTCAGACGTGAATGACATTGATGCAATAATAATCAATATAGTTCAAGCGAAATGATGAGGCAATCGTGGAAACCCCTCAGTTTTTTACTGCACGGTTGTGGTCTATATTTCCCCAAAATGAATGCAATGATGCATAGTTCGAAAATCCACCAGAAATAGTGGACCATCTTGGGACTTTTGGCATACTATTTTCTGCGTACAATGGTTTGAGACATACTAATATTCTCACATACTAATATGGCATATTATATAGGATGCAAGTATGTAATTTGAGATTCAGCCATAGAATTGGAGGTAACTTGAGGAGATATTCATGGAAGGCCTGGCTCAAAAGGGCTATGGATTTTAAAAATATATTCTGACCCTTCTGTTCTGTTGTCATAATATTTTAAGGTTAAATGTATAGCTTTAATTGGATTTACAGAGGTGTCTGCATTCTTTAGGAGCATATTCAACTCCCAATATTTACCACTTTATAACTTCATATAATTACCAATGTAATTCATATTAAAGTAACTGACCACTTTTTCCAAATTTCTATGAAATATCTAAGATTACAATATGCATAATAGGTTACTTATTGGCCAGCTCAGAAATATGACATGACAGTTTTATTTCTTTAAAAATTCAGATTCAGATTCAACTGTGAGTTGACTATATACTTTGACTATATTCAAAAAGGAAAAGGGTTACTGAAAGGTTATTCATCAAATGTGGGGGTAATAAGTATTTATTTTCAGTGGTTGATCAATGCTGTAATGTTAATAATCGTGTTCTTTTGCTCCACCAATTCTTGCTTAATGACATCAAATGGTACACTGTCAAATGTTCTAATAATCATCATTATAATGTTTTGTGGTAAAGGTTCTGTATGATGTTGAATGCTGTAGACTTGGGATTATTTCTCTTTCTTGGGATTTTAACACACAACCTTTAATAAACTGAATATCTTGCTATGGCTTTGGATGTGAGAACATGACTAAGAGCACCTTTCAAGGTAAATATGTGTATTATTTAATATAATGGTCAATACTTGACATAGCATGAAATATGTGCAGGAGGTTTTGAAGATTTTCCAAGATACCGTACTGCTGTTGTGCTCTTGATCAAATCACTTAAAGATGCCTTCTGGAATGTTTGCCGCCGGTTGGATATAAGTGGCACTGTCAATCCAAAATGGACACCTAAACATTGTGTACTATATAATGTAAGTGCTGAAAAGTGCCTTCCCAAAATGGAAGTAATCATAATCATAATCATTAATTGCTAAAATCCCAGACTGCATTTTCAACCTAAAAATAACAGTACATTTAGGCTATTGTATAAAAAGGACTTGTAAATGAATCAGTTCAATAAACTAACTTCCTTGAGCATATCTGAGATATATTCTGCAGATAATTGTGAAAGTAACCACAACCCACTTGCAACATTTAATAAAAAATTATACAAAACTTCCTGTCATCAAGTTGGCATTAGGAAAGTAACAGTAAACCCTGCAGCACTTGATTAATACGTTTTAATACAATTTTAGAATTGACTGTAGAAAAATTAGTAGCTCAACATTTGGCACAAATACAACATATTTTAGACCAGGGCCCCAAAAATTGAAATGAGTTCTGCCAGCATGTTTGCATTCATTTCATTTTCAAGCACAATACTGATTTTACACTTCACTGAAGTAATTGGGTAGGACAAATCAATACATTACAAGATGATGCCCCAGAGGTATCACTTGCAATCACGTGTCCTTGTGCACTGCCATTTTTATGTTAATGTTGTCAGATGAACAGTCATTCACTGTTCATTCACTCTTTCATATCATAAAAATGGTTATGCAAATGTTTATTCAAAGAATTGTTATGGTTTTTTTCTTTCGCACAGAAAAGGGTTTCTATATCTGAAAAACATTTACAAAAGAATGTAGGTTCTAGCATATTAAGGTTCTGGAGTAATAACTTTGAAAATAATGATTTTTACTTGACAGTTACTTTAATATCTTCTATAAAATGTAATATGCATATAAACTGAAGTAAATTGACACTAGCAGTGTTAAAATCAAATCTGACAAACACAAATGACATTCAGTCTCACAAAACCCAACACGGGTTCTTCACGGAACCTTGATCGGCAAGTGCACCATTACTGGCCAAAGACAAATTAGGCTCTGGTCCATCTACATAGGCCTCTGGCTGAAGGCAGTGAACTACATTAGAAATAGGGAGCCATTTTTAGTCACAGATGCTTTAGAAACCATTCGAAACCAACAGAGGTGGAAAGTAACACTTCAACCACACAGATTGCGCTGATCATTACATACTGACAGTGAGAGTCAATAAAGTCCCCATGGTTTCAGTAATACTGACAGAGTAGACAAAATGTTTTTGTGTATTAGGAATGTGACTTGCAGACTTATTCTAGACTAGGCTGAAAAACCTTCACTGACATATCTTTTCAGATCATGTATAGGATACTACTGTGCTAAACACATACTGATATGGCTTCACCGAAGCCTGACTGATTTTGCCTTCAACAACCTTCATTTGAAAAGATATAGCTAAAGCAGATGAGACTGCTTTCCAAACTAGTGTCACATACCTTTTCTTGCCGGCTAGATACAGACCTTTCCTGTAATGCCAGAAGAGCTGTTGGCATGGTTTCTTGATTGGCTGCTTCTGTCACTCCTCCAATGGGTCATAGATGTGTTGTTATTATAGGGGTGTGGGGATGGATGCATTCTGTTCCTGACTATTTAAAATGTGCTTTTGTGGCTAAACTATGTGTCCCCTCAATAAAAATGGGCATGCTCCTAATTTAGGATTAAATTATATATTAGCCATCACAGTAAATATTCATGACAGGATGATATTGTTTAAACTTTGACTGTAACACCCTGTAATTGAGTTTGTATGCCCAATACTGTCTTTGTGCGTGTGTGTGTGTGTGTGTGTGTGTATGTGTGTGTGTTTGTGTGCGTGCGTGCGTGTGTATGTATGCATTCTTTCTTTATTGTCTTAGTGTGTGTACATGTGTGTGCCTGTCCTGTATGACCTTTCCTATCACTTTTCTTAGCAGTGTTAGGAAATTTTCTCAAGGAGAGCTTGTGCTTTTGGGAGGTCTATATATAATGTGCCTGGTGACGCGTTCGATGACGCATGAAGATGATGCAATTACGATCGACCACCTGGGACCTCTACCACCTGTCAATCAAAATGACGCAATACATCCATCCTTCAGTAGCAGTCACAGTGGGAGCCTCTCCTTGTGGATTCATACTAGAAAACGCAGAGGGGAAGAATAAACATGTAGTTTCCAATGTCCTTTTAACCCCCAATATAAACCTGAGCTTTTAGATTAAGTTTACAGCCACCAGGGTTTTAGGAAAACCCTCTATTTCATTAAAAGCATGTGAATCTTGAAAAATACCTCAACAATCTAAATCTGTAAAATATATAAGTAGCAATGTTATTTTCTTTTTTGAAGACTTCTACTACACAATTAGATCAGTTGGATTTTTGTGATGGTAAAAACGTCGTCTACGTACGCACGGATTCACTCGTGCGCACACACATGCACCGACACCGCAGGCAGACTCATGCAAACAGTTTCACACACAGAGACACTGAAAGGTAATTTCTGATTTCTGTGTGATTGGTTGTAATTGAGGTAATTGAGCGAGATAACGAGCCTGACCCCCGGAGAGAAAATATGTGATGATTATCTTTTTTTGTGACGGCGTTAATCACCTATCACCGATTTTGAAATGGTACTCCATTTTTCATGATTCAGATGCTGTTGTTAGAGAACTTCTACTTGGTGTAAAACCCTTTGTGTTTTTAATTTTTTTTATGAAATTACCAAAGGGTGATGTACTGATTCTGTCTTTACATCAAGTGGAGGCACTTTTGACAGTTTTTGCAGATGTGAATCTTTTGTAAATACCAACCTAAATACCAAATACGTTTCCAGTAATTTTGAATGATCTCCAGACACTCCAAATTGAGCTCAGGTGAATCATGTGTCCTGTTATTGTCCCTGGGATTTCACTCTTCAGGGGTAGAAGTGTATTTTATAAAAACTGTGGTAAATTCAATCGATATTTTATATGGGTAGGCTAACGTTATAGGCTACTCTGTTTTTACAAGCCATTACTGAGATGGAGTCTCGAACTTGCGGTCTCAAGACCCATAGACGTGGTTTTGTCTGGGTCTCCAGGGGTTGGGTCTTGGTCTGGGTCTCCAGTGTTGTGGTCTTTACTCCATCTCTGCCAAAACCAGAGATAATTAAACAAGTGCTTCGGCCACTAGTCTCATTTATCTGGTTACAACGTTGCGCGGATGCAGATCAATCACAACTGTTACTTTTGGGTGTGTATAACAATGACAACAAGACAATCAAATACAAAAATAAACATGCAACCATAACTATTTACTGCACTTAGTCTTAGTAAATTTTTAAGTAATCGATTTGGACATCGATTTAGACACATTATTCCACTTGTCGATTTGGACACGCGCTGTATATGTTGTCATTGTAGACAGCGCGTGTCCAAATCTACAAGTGGAATACACTTTTATTTAGCACCAATGACAGATTGTATGGGCAAAACGTATTCAGCGTGAAATAGTAGCCCGATCATGAAGTCAATTTTTCTCGAGGTGTACTGAGAAACCTCTGGAGTCTTCCCGCGAATTTAGGCTACCAGTTCATTCTCAAACATCTTGTTCCAAGAATTTGAGATAACAAAAATATTCCTTTCACCAAAAACTTGTTTTAAGTATGAGCTATGTAGGTTCCGAAGATCTGCTTTAGCTGTTTTCAAAATATTTCTGTAATATGTTTAATCCGCTCGAGGCTATTTCTTTAAATTACACTTAATCCTGTGTTTCTCAGTGTCGGACATTGTTTTGTTTACCAGCTTTGTGGTATTTTAATGTTAATGTTTAAACTGCAACCGCTGACAAAGACAGGTATGATTCAACCTAGAGTTGACATAAACACCTAACAACCCCAGAGGTAAGAGCAGTTAGAATACCAACTTTCTTTCCCTTAAAGTGGTAGCTTTTTTTGTCTGTCGTATTTTTATATTTTAGAGACTAAGTTTTAAGTACATTTTGCATTTAATAAATTAAAACTTTGTTGTATGCATGTTGCATACAAAGATGTACAAAAAATGAAGCTTGGGGGAAGGTGGCTGACCTAGTTGAGGCTTCTGGTGCGTTTAACTTGTGTTATAAAACTGAATTATATTATTATTGACATCATAGGAATTATAGTCACTTTAACATCTTGTGTACATGAATGAGCCTTATGTTTTAGTTGGCCACCATACACACTCAGGCCACACCAGTTTAGCCCTGATGGCCAGTCCCTTGTCCCCTTGAGAGGATGATGTACTGTAGCTGGAGTCGTATATGTTTTGGAAACATGAAGATACACTCTCTCTTATTCCCATTCATGTCATATCTAAAGGCTTCACAGACCTGTGATATGCATTTCTTAAGTCTCCTATCATACACTCATTTGCACACATACACAAAGTAGTTGGACTAACGGCACAAACCAATGCCCACTGAAGAAGCTGTATTGACTATTATCTCCACCAGCAAAAAAATTGTTAATGTAATCCATCCCATCTATGTGTCGAATAAAAAAAAAAAGTGTGCAGAATGACATTTTCTATGTAGAGAACTTTCCATAGACTCCCAATCACTTAAGCTTGGGTATGCCAAAATATTAATAAACATTAGAACGTCCCATCGGAACACAGTATCTGTGTTGGATCATGTGAGTCCATCATAATTGTCATTAAAATTATGTGTAGAATGAATGAATTGAACACAAATGAAAGACATTTCAGCAATGGGTACCTATAAATATTTGTTTTTTTACAGTGGAGACTTACTGGGTCCTGCACCCATCCAGATAGCAGGACAGGTGCCAGACAACGCTGTAAAGACAGTGGGGCTATAACTCAGACTAAAATCGATTAACTGTACCAAAAGATAACTCAATTTGATGGATACACATACCATGCCTCCCACTTCTCTGTGGGTCTCAGTGTTGAGAGATAATATTCCTATTTCAGTAAAACCGAAGGGGGGACATAATTCAGACCATGAAAACGATTACCTGTCCCTAAAGTTGACTTCCTTAGATGGACGTCCCACGGCATGTAAATGCACACATATCCAAAAATATGCCGCTTCTTTTGACCTCTGTTTCACCCAATCGCACAAACACACACAATGCCCTTCCCCTCTCCTTCAGAAACCCTGATAAATCAGTTACATTGTTGTAGTTGCAACACTTCTCTCTTTCTCCTTACAAACTCTGACCGGTCCCATCAGTCTATGACGTCTGCAGAACTAATGAGAAAGGAGTTGCTTTGGCATTCAAGCGTCAGCTGCTGTCATCGATCATCCCCCTCACGGTTGCTATGTTAGAGATTGGGAGATAGAGTTATTATGCTTGCTAAAAGCCGTCATTCACACCGAAACACCTTTGGATGGTCCTTCGGTCCCCGGCAGTGTGTCTCTCATGCCTTTCACTTTACAACTGGCCTTCAGAATGAGAGGATTAGCTCTCGGAGGACCTTGCTTATATCTTGGAGACGTGGCACATACACAAACACACATAGTGTAAGGTTTAATGTTAGTTTTAACTGTGGTATTCAATTGACGATCCTCAAAAGTATAGTAAAACTAACGTGTGTGTGTGCATGCTTGATTGTGTTTTTGTTGTAAGGCGAATGGCATTATGACAGACACAGAGCCTGAAACCATCTGCAGGTATTTCATTGTGAGTGATGGGCTGTTGGCAAACATCACAACCCTCTATCTACAACCCAAATGTTAACTGTAAAAGTGATCATTTTGAAGGTGTGGGATATCCTCACTTCACCAGGCTTTCATTTTCTTTCCTGTAGAAATACTTGCTTGAGCACACACAATGGTGACTTAAACTTGAACTATATCCGATGAAGATCTAGGGTCCATTTTCTCAAATCCATTTGGGGAGTTTTACAGGAAACAACAAAGTTTGACATGGGAATGAAGTAGACTGACTGTGGGTCAGCAATAGGCACACACAGGGTTTGTCTACACTCCAATAACCATGGATCACGCATCTGTTGTCTGCTGCCAATACAGGGTTTCATCCACTTTGGGGAGAGAGGAGCCTTTGATGTTTTGATTAACCATTAGTGAAAAACACAGACCCCAACATACAAGGTAACTTTGCATGTCCCCAAAATGACACAAGAAAAAGAGAATGCATAAGTGATAGAAGGATGGACAGAAAGAGACAGCTTTTCCTTCCAGGGCTTTTTTTATGGAAAGAGAGACAAAGCAACAGAGACGGATCGTTCAGACATTTTCACCCTATAGTGCACTCCTTCAGCGACAGATGGATGATGCTAACAAACAACATGCGAAGTTCAGCCTTCAGGACAGTTTCCCAGGACAGGTGGGTCTGTTCTGCCAAACAGCGAGATCATTCCCCGGGGCCTAATGACAGGCGGAGAACAAGAGAGCTGGAGAGAGGTGGCATCATAGAAGTACACAGAAGTAGATGAGCCTGGTAGAAAGAGAATCCTAATTAAAATACAGTATGTCTGAGCCATCAAAAATATGCTCCAACTGCCATTTGATCATTCTATGCAACACTTCATCTAGGCATGTGGAGAGGTAAGATTCTGAGGCACGAGATTTCCTCAGAGATGGATTAGGGTGGAAAGACGCACACACATCTCCATCGTTCTCATTCGGTCTCAATGTCTCGCCACAGTTACCTTTTTGCTTTGGGAGTAATGGGACAGATAATGATATGACCGACAGCACTGACAACAGCATTTAAAGCTTAATGGCATTATCCTTTCAAGGCAAGGCACTGAAAACAGGAGAGTCACCACCTTTCAAGAAAATTACAAAGTGCAACATTTCTTTCTTTAAGCAATTTTATTAGTATACATTATTTAAATGCCTCCCCAAAAAATGGCATAAATATATATACACTAGCTCCGTATTAAGTAATTTTTCGCAGACATTTTTTACTAATCTTTGTCAAGGGTGTCAATAATCTCGACCCCACTGTATCTATTCAGGAGAAAAATAATTGTATAGAAAGAAGCAAGTGTTGCTTTTCAATAACTTCAACTGGATTAGTTTCCAACTAAAGATTGCTGAGGCAGAAAAAACTATGAAACCAAGGAACAGGAACCAGGGTAACTGCTTGTAAGGTGATACTGTTATCTGGAGATAAGGCTTCAGGGAGCCCCAGTCGTGTACCTTTACCTGCCAAATCACAGTCGCTCTGTCAGAGGGTGGGAAGGGGAATGGAGGGGGCGTGGGTTGGAGGGGATGGAGGCGAAGGGGGATACAACTGGGGTCACTGTCAAGAATTAGAGATAAGGCAGAGGATCGGGATAAAGTGAAATACGTAAGAGGAGGGAGGAGATGAGAGAAGCTTTAATGGTTTCTGCTGATAGGAAGTAATACTGGAGAGGAAAAGAAAAAGAAGGTTCGAAGTCCAATCATACAGAAATACACTCAGATGCATAGCTTACTATAGCTCTTACAAAGGCACAGAGAAAATTGAAAATGTATGACTCTCTCTCACTAGACATTTTAGTCATTTTGGAGAAGTTCTTACTCAGAATGACTTGAAGGTACAATTCTGGTTGCTCAAGGACACGGTTGTAAACTTTAATTAAATTCAGTGACTATGATCACTTTACCGGAAGGATAATGAGGAAAATACATTCTGAGAAAATTACTATGCAATATTGTTATATAAACATAAAAACAAATTCTGTAAAACACAATTATATAGTAAAATTTTGGGAACTCGAATTGACTGTCATCCATAACAAAACATATTTATATCAATCTGGCTCTGGCTCTGGCTGGGTTGCAGGAACAAATTCATGACAGAAATATATGTAAAATTGTATTTATTCTATCAGAAATTAGGCAGGTTTTGGTTTAAAGGTAACTCATACTTGATTCATTGTCTTCTGCATTTCCCTTGTATCAAAGTTCTTTTACCTTTGTCTACCACTGATCTCTTTACTTTGATTAACATGTGTATTTTAACACATTTATATTCCTATCTTTTTGATCATTTTGAATATTAGTGTTAGTGTTTTCTATTTTGCCATTTATTTTAGTAATAAAAAATAGTTTAAAAAGTAATTCATTACAACAGAATGACCATCCTCTTGTACCAGAGACTCAGACTGTATTTATGATTTGTAGCTCCAATGAATAGGGCTCCATTTCATTTGGTGACTAGACTTTTTGAGATAGCAGCCATTGACGACTCTGGACAAGTTATGTTGCTTCAGGAACTACGCTGTATTCCCTGGGTATTTCATGTTTGATAATGTGATTTATGTATTTGTAGATTAATCTCATGAAGAATTAGTAAAAATAATGCAAACAGTGCAGCATATGCATGACAATAGATTCATGCATTATATAGGCAGATTCAGACAGACACAATAAAAACCAACGTTGATGCTATCACAAACACACAAGCAGCTATTGGTATCAGAATGGCATGAGATTATGCTGCTTCACCTACAAATCAGCTGATATGAGGTAATGAATCACATAAATTCAAGGTTAATCTTTTTTAAATTTCATTTGAGCTAATTGACAGGGAATGGCCCTTTCAATGCCCAACTCCTACCCGACCCTCACCTCCCCAACCCTCACCCTCACCTCCCCCTCCTTCACCTCCCCAACCCTCACCCTCACCTCCCCCTCCTTCACCTCCCCAACCCTCACCCTCACCTCCCCCTCCTTCACCTCCCCAACCCTCACC
>JACXGJ010002853.1:0-60331 GCA_016801105.1 Esox niger
ATTGGGGAACCTATTTAAGTTTACTGTTTGTTCATATGGGTGTGGTTTATTTTGGTTTGTCAGCCGTAGGCTACAACACCCAGTCATCGTGTCTGCTTTGAGTTCGTATGTTTGTTTCTTTTGTTACCTGGTTCATTAAAAACATGGATTTCTACATCCACACCGTCTCTGCGCCCGTGTCCTTCCAGCACCATGACACATACATATATATATATATATATATACGTATACATATATATACATATATATACATATATATATATATATATATATATATATATATATATATATATATATATATATGTGAGAGACTATGAGCTACAACACCCATGAGCATTACCTGCATACAGTGTTTGATACTGGTTTATTTGTGTTAGGCCTATTGCCTTGCAAGGCAGTGACTGTCAGCATGAACAAGATAGACTACGATGTAGCACATCATACTCAGCTTTAATCAAATGGTGGCTAGTGAAAATAGTGAGTGGCTAGTAACAGCGGCTGGTGAGCAGAAAAGTTCATTTAAAGCGCTGGACAGCGCATATGGATGTGCCATTCTGGAGTAATTTCTGTGCAACCAATAGTGACAAGGACACTAGCAAAACCAAAGTAGTGAAGAATCAGTCAGGAAGTCTAAGGATAGGGCAGTTGTCTGTTGCCTCCACCTGCAAAACAATTATCTTTTTAGGGGTTGTCTTGCTGTTCCCTGTCCAATGCACCTACTGTCACTTTTGTTTGATTCAAAACAGGTGACATACATTCACAATCGCTTATGATTCCTAACTGGAAAGATTGAGATGCTTAAAGTTTAACTGACTTGGTATTATACTGTGATGATTACGTGTTCCCTTATTTTTTGAGCAGTGTCTTTTACAAATAAACTATTTTAAAACACTGATGATTTAACATGGTGGACTATAATAACAGGTTTTCCTTCCCTAAAATAAGTGTAACAGATAACCATTGAAAATGTGATTACATTAACATGCAATCTGACATTCTTTTAGGTTTTTTTCATGTTCCTCGGAGCCTCTACATGTGTGAGAAAATCCTGGACTCCATACTGGATAAATAAGATAACCTTTTCATATGGAGGTATATTGCAAAATTGTGTCAAATTGCTGTTTTTCTGGTGGTTTGGAAATCACATTCGCACTGGTCACTGCATAGTCCTAAATGTATGATTGCCTAAATTTTGTATGAGTGTGGTAAAGAGAAAGCTAAATAAATCAATAATCATGGCAAAACTTTTATTGTTAAACTTGCTGTTGTCAGCTGTGTATTAATACCATGGGATTTAATTAATTAAATCATAGGTAAATATGACATATTTGTCTCCTGCCAGTCTATATAATGGGGACCCATGATTACATTTTATGTAACTTTTATATGGACAATAATGCAACGGATTGTCAAAGTTGTATGTTTGCACACTGTAAAACATGGCAGCCAGGAACACACTCAACTGAGGGGCCTCAGGAGTGTTGAAAGCTTCAAATATAGATTTACACTTTGACCACAGCAGCACCCCCCGAAATGCCCCCCCCCCCCAAAAAAAAACAACAATTATTGAATGTATTAATTTGTATGCTACTGTATATGATCAACATATTGCTGCAGGTAAACATTGCCCCCATATTGTAAGTATATATATTTGATGTCTAATTCCTTTTGAGATGAATGTTGCAATCGGAATTCATGTTTAGTCTTGTATGTAATTCATTAAATAATATAATTACATTCTGTTTCCTAAAAAGTATACTTTCTTCTTTTTGAAAAGTTGTGACAGTGTAGTAAATTAGGCCAAACGATTACCAATTGTTTTTGAGAAATACACAACTGAAATGCAACTCCTACCATATACATTGTTCTTTCAACAGTTCGGCAGTCAAGAATAACTTGGTACTTTAGAAGACTTTAGAACTGACTAGCAATGTTGAGTAACAAATAACACTGGAGCTTGATCGATTATGAAACAAATAATTTATTGTATTATCCTTTCGAGCTGAAATCGGTCTTCTCATTTTTAAGAAGTTTTTCTGAAATTGATTTGAAGGTTATATTGTGTTTCATTTAAAGTAAATATTCTAAAATGTCAAGTCTACACATAAGTATATTAAGGGTGACTGACATTCTTAACATTTACAACAAAACCTAAACACAGTATTTATTTTACTTAACAAAATTTTAATAATAGTAAAGTGTCATCTGGATGACCAGAAAAATAGAACTGCCAAAAACAACCATGATGTAATCTTCGCAAGAGAAACAGGTTTTATTAATTACCGTACTGTAGATGCAGTAGTAGACTTGCCATTAACAAAAAACATATTTGTTCTAGAATTATATGTTGTGTATTATGTCCATAATCTATAACTACAATCATTATCATACCTCAGTTAACTATGACTTTTGACGTTTTTAAAGTTTTGGCTTTGACATGGGGTATAAATCAGTACGTACACAACATGACATTTGGCTCAACGGCTTTGCTTTTCCAAGAGTCATGGACAATATTTAATATGATGCAGCGACAATGTACAGCTCCGGATCTTATTTTCAGAATCCGATTCAGCATTTTTCACCAGGTATGTGTACACATACGAGCAATTTGACTCTGGATTGTACAGACTCACGATGTGCTTACTAATGAATAGCCCTGGCTCTCAAATTGACCAAAACATTCATAAATAAAATAATCTATAATTCTGAACGTGCATTATGACAATGTAGACGTGTAGATGGCTAGCCTGTACATTGAAATGTTCCGCGTGTACATTCAAAACCCCGTACTTTCTGTCCCGGGCAGGGCGAGGGGATTGGGCTAAGCCCTGAATGTATTTTGATCCTAGCGATGCCTCTGGATCTATATATATAGCAGAGTGCAAAAAATAAATAATTAATCGTGCATGTGTAATGTACATGAGGTATGTGGATATGATATATACAGTATATATAGAGTATGAATAACACTGAATTACAGGATGACAAAAAAAGTAGTAGACTGATGGATGTTATGGTCAGAGTTACTGGGTGGTTATACAGGGATTGTGTCTGGCGCTAAGTGACTATAGTTGACTGTTCATCAAAGTGATGAACTCTGTGGATAGAAACTGTTCCTGTGTCTGTTCATTTTGGCGTACAGTGCTCGGTAGCACCTACCAGAGGGGAGGGGCTGGAACAGGTTGTATCCAGGGTGTGATTGACCTCCAGTGATGTTTCCTGCCCTTTTACTGACTCTGGTTTTTTAGATGTCCTGGATGGAGGGCAGGTTGGCACAAATGATCTTTCCTGCAGTTCTGACTGTCCGTTGTAATCTGTTCCTTTCCAATTTCGTCGCAGATCCAAACCAAACAGTGATGGATGTGCATAAAACAGACTGGATGATGACTGTGTAAAAGTGGATCAGTAGCTCCTTGGACAGGTTAAGCTTCTTAAGCTGGCGCAGGAAGTACATCCTCTGTTGGGCCTTTTTAATGATGGCATCTGTGTTGGGCTCCCACTTTTGATTCTGGGAGACGGTGGATCCCAGAAATCTGAAGGATTCCACTACAGACACAGAGACTCCTCCTGAAGTCCGAAGTCATCTGCACAGTTTTGAGTGTGTTAAGCTCCATGTTGTTCTGACCACACCAGAGGACTAGCTGTTCAACCTCCTGTCTATAGGTGTAGGGATATTTTCATAAAATCTTCTTATTTCACATTAACCTGATGAAGAGTAGACAGAATGTCTTATGTGATCACTTGTATAATAATTGGGTGTTAATTGATGAAACATTTAATCAGGGCTCATATCCCAAACAGTCTAATTGTTTTAGATTTTTCCACATTTCATTTTTAAGATAGTGATAAACTGTACTCTTGCTACTGTTCTCATAGTCAGTACAATGAGTGGTTGTTCTTATCTCATACTGAGGACAGAAGGACCTTTAGCTTGTCCTTGACTCTCTTGGGAAAATCTTGGGAGAATGGCAGAAATCACGTCATCATCACGCTACCAATATTTCCTAGCAGTTTATTATGGGGCAGATCACAGAGTGTTCCATCCAGAAATTAGCTTAATGGGAGGAGCAAATACAATTGTATAACCATACTGTATAAAAGTGTGTTTCCAAAGTTTAGAAGTCGGTTGTTCTGCAGACCAACATGGATTGGTTGTTCTGCAGAGCAGCACGGCTTTATTACCTTAATAAAGTCTACCTTTGAATTCACAAACTCCTGAGTTGTTTGAAAATGTTGGTGGAAAAAAGGGTAACAATATTCCACAACATAGGTAGACACACCACAGTCCCGGATGCAGTGGTCTCTTAATTTTAACCCTTCTGTTCCTCACTCAATGAATTCCTTTACAATTTTTTGGGAAAAGAAAGAAAAAGGTGCAATGGTCTCTTCATTTTTTCCCGAGCTGTGGATGCATACAGACAGTAGCAGAAGCAGGTGAGCATTGGCTCTGGATTCCATTTTTACAATATTCTAAACCGTTTTTTCAGCAGTGTACATCTAGACAGAATGGAAATCACAGAACTGAGAAAAGGTTTTCCCGTCTGTGTTTCAGAGATTATCACAGATCAAATTATAAAGACCAGCAAGCTTTTTGAAAAGTCTCATAAAAGGGCAGTCATTGGTATGGCTAACAATAAAACATCTTGCATGTAGTACTTCCTTAACCATGGTCATGTTAATTGCACTCTGGATGATGTATTAAAACAACCAGACATATTCTGAAGTTAGTTACAAAACAGGAGAGAAACTGCTCAGGGGTGTCACTGAGGTCATTAATGATTTGGCTACAGAGTTGCAGTTCTTGTGATGGGAGAAAACAGGATCGGCAAAACACTTTGTGGTGTCTCTATAACAAAGCATGCAAGAAATGTGTTTTGCCGGCTCACTCATATTTCTTTAGAAATGGTACATATACAGCTCTGAAAAAATTAAGCGACCACTGCTAAATTATCAGTTTCTCTGGTTTTACTACTCATAGGTATGTGTTTCAGTAAAAAGAACATACTTGGTTTATTCATCCATCTTCCTCTTGATCAAATTTCAATGGGGTTCAGGTCTGGTAATTGGACTGGTAATGACAGTGTCTTGATCTGGTGGTCCTCCCTCCACACCTTGATTGACCTAGCTGTGTGGCATGGAGCATTGTCCTGCTGGACAAAATAATTTTCAGAGTTGGGTAACATTGTTGAGTAACATCTTCCAGGATAACCTTGTACTTGGCTTGATTTGTGACAGTGAGGTGACGGATTGTTCCGCCATCTCCCGCATTCTCCGGTTCACCAACAGCCATGAACTCATCCCGGTCCCATTCATCTGTCTTGTCTTGTCATTCATTGTTCACACCAGGTCCCAATCATCCCATTAGTATGTGTTTAAATGTTCCTCCTTTGCTCCCCTCAGTTGTGAGTCATTGTTTCATGTCAGTTGATCTCTGGTGAGTGTGTTTATCTATGTTCCTTTTTGCAGTTTACCTCAGTGCTCCTGTGTTTTCTTTTCCGTTGTTTTGTGTGTGTGTGTGTTTATAATTAAAGAGTACACCGATCTGCAACCATCTGCCTCCGCCTGGTCTGCTTCACCCCACCACACAATCCTTGACATGAGTCATGCGACCTTCACAAAGACAAATCTGCACTAGTCCAGCCTTGCTGAAGCATTCGCAGATCTTCACCCATCCTCCACCAAATTTCATAGTGGGTGCGAGACACTGGCCTGTAAGCCTCTCCAGGTCTCGATCTAACCATAACACAACCAGGTGTTGCAGAAGGCTGAACATTTGACTCTTCAGAGTCAAAGATGACCTTACTCCATTCCTCTATAGTTTCAAATTTTTTTCCAGAGCTGTATCACTCCTAGTAGTTCTCCAAGGGTACACAAACATTTGAGGACAACTGTATGTGATTTTAGTTGGAAATATCTGCCAGGGAAGTAATGGGCAATAATATCTCTTCTGTGCATAAAAAATTTAGCAAAACTCTCTACAATAGGTGCCCACTGTTAACAGCTGGTTGGGTGGGGAAAACTAAACACATTTTCAGTTCAACAAAAAAGGCCACACATTTCTAGCTACATTAAGCTAGTTATATTTCAACTTTAAACTAGATGAACAGTTGTTTCATAACCTCTAGTTATGTAAATTGACAACTTGCAATCTTTTTCTTGAAAGCTATCATTCAAATACAATCACTACTAGCACTTCCAGCATTCCATCCCCCAGTTCATGCGAGGAAAACTATTTTGACAATTCAACTTAGGCAAATATAAAAAGTATAGGAGTTAGTATTCAGTCAGACAGTTGCACCTGTTGATTTCCCTATTCCTATCTGTACATTTGACCCACTGTATATATTTTATTTGAAGGTTGTTTATTTGTATTTATACATACTATATATATTCTATTTTACATTATTGTTTTTCTGTGTATTTTCTTCTCTTGCATTTGAATGACATTGGGATGGTTGCACTTGAAAATTAGTATTTGTTCTCAAGTGATTTACCTTAACGGTTAAATAGAATAACTCACAGACATGTTTACTAGTTGAGTTTATTTTAATTGAGCAAATGTAATTACATAAATAACTATGCAACATTATTTTAAATGAGTCTACAAAAAGCTATAGTTAGGAATTCTAGCATTTGTAATTTGTTAGCTTAGTAAATTAGGAAATGTTAGTAAATAAAATGTTAGCTTAACAAACCAATTATTAAAAACGAGACAAACATTGCTGGGAGAATATTGAAAAATACTGAATTTGTTGACGTAATAGCTTGTGAATCTGCCGACATAAGTCATGTTATCGTCTCATAAGCTGTCTAATAGGCTTAATAAAGAAAAGTCAGTTTGTCATATAGATGTTTATACGGTTTTCAAAATGCAGTGTCGGGGTAACCGACCTTATTCGAAATATATATAAAAATCTCATATGGAAGAAATAAATGGTCTAAAATGGAGAAGAAGCTCAGTCACATTTTCCAGCAAGGTTTAATGGGGATTATGACATAGTATTTCAGTCAGTAATTAATTAATTTCATTATCATGATGGCAGTACTGAGCCTGTATAGGTACCAACTGAGCCATTCACGTGGTATTTTTATGCACTTCAATGATAGCTCGTATTTTCTTTACCTTGTGTGAGCTCAGGATAGAGTGCAAGTAAACATTTTGAAGCACAGGTGTGTCAAAACGATTGTTTTTCCTGTCTCTAAAACCTGCTGATGTTACTCTGTGTTTGTCTCGAAATTAAATTCCTGTTCTGGGTGCATATGGGAAGCTAAATTAAACTAGTTGTTTCTGCATTATTTCAAGGAATACTCTTCAATCGGCCTGAAGATGTCCCCAAAGTATATCGGAAGTGGCACTATTTTCCCCGGAAGTGATGTTTTATTATTGTATTGTGGATTCAAGAGTGTCAACGTTTTGCCAACGTTGTTAATGTTTTGTTCGGTTCTGTTTGCTGTCTGGGTTTTAGGAACGTAAGAGAAATAGACAAAAACATTGATTACGTATTGATTTCTACCGTCTGATACTGATACGTGTCTCAGTGGCGCCTAGCACACTCCGCTTAGCGGAACTGAATCTATTGACAAACTTGAAATAAGTAGCAAGCTATTACTTAGAATTCCATTCTTGAACGTGCACCCTAGTAACGTTTCTCGAAAGTGTAACGCAAAAGAAAAAAATCTACGGAAATTGGTGGAAGACAGTCGACTAGCTTGTTTTTAAGAATTAGTTTTGGCAATTGAAATTACAGTATATTCCAACAGAAATTACTGCCTATGACGGATGTTATTTAGGTTAGGTAAGTTAACGGGAGTTGGCCAGCAAATTACACAAACAGTACAGGGCGAATGCAACGTAGCTAGCTAGCGTTACTCTAATAAACAAACGTAGATGGTCTAACCTAGGCTAACGTTAGGTAGCTATCTTACTGATGTATTACCACGTTACAAGACATTAGCTAGCTAGCCAACGGTGTTACCATTCATTTGGATTAGCCATGAATATGCTTGATTTAAAAGATAAACGGAGAAAGATGCTTTTCGGTGTCAAGAATATGCTTGATATAATGTGAAAGGCAGCAAAGAGACATCTGCTTCCACTGCTTCATACTGTGGACTTTGAGTGGTTTGGTTACACAAGATAACGTTAGCAATTTGTCTATCTACCTTGGATAACGATGAGTAACTTGAAGCAGGTGTCATACAGTAACCAAGGTAAAACAACGGCATCTCAAGGCGCTGGTCTCAGGTAAGCTTACATGTGTATCCTGTTTTTATTTTTACTTTCCTGATGTGGATACGGCACATTTTTAAAGGATTGTCAACTTAACCACGAAAACACATGTTTGATTAGTAGTAGTTTACACATCAATGGTCACAATGCCCATTCCCTAAAATGTCAACTCAGAAATATAGTTGCATAGCAACAATGGACGGGGTCCTCCAATATGGTGAATATAGGAAAATGATCTGGTAGGGTACACTGTATATCTCTGTATAATCATATAGACATTCAAGAGTCCACTGTCGAAGATTTTTGTGTGCCAGTGTGTATCAAAGAGAAAGACAGCATAGAAGGATATTGAGTATATGGTTGCATAAAGCTACTCTGAATTCAAAGTTTATATTCTATTTAATAACCGGTTTCCATAACTAGTACATTAAAATTGTCCTCTGGTGTGACATTAAAATGTCTACTGAAATAAAGATGAAATAATTACCATACACGGAAGAAGATTATTTGCGCTACTTATTAATTACTTCACATAAATCATCTTAAAAAATCTGGAATTTTATTTGGCCAACCTATAATTTTCTTGTATAATGACAATAACCCAGCATGTACCCATTATATTATGTGTAAAATACAAAATAATTGCAAGGAACCTTTTTTTAAATGTGAGTTTTCTTGTGTGCTATTATAATGTTAAACTACTTCATGTTTATGCATTTCAATGACATTTTAAGCTAATATAACAAATAAAAATCTATATTTTACCAGCGTCACTCCCAAGGACATTATGTCACACAGATGGACAAGACAACAGGCAGGCAAATGTTACTAAAAACAATTGTCACTTTCAGAAGTACCTGAACAATGGAATATGCTACTTGTAAATATCAGGAAAGAGCAAGGACACTGATATATAAGATGAAAAGTTGTGTTAGTTGAGAAACATAGTAAATTGATTACAAGAGCAGCTGAAGAAATGAAACGCAGCAAACTAAATAATTAACAATAATAAAAGGTATTTTTAAAACAATGAATGTCACACATGTGCACAACACTTATTTCAAAAATCAGTTCTCTTTACTTTTTGCTTTTTTTCTCTTAGAACATCTCTCTCTGGGATCTGTGTTTATTTTTTTCCCTGTACTTTCTTGTTCTTTCTGCACTTACGGTAATTGTGTGTCCTACTGCCTGACTTGTTCTCAAAATAGTAAAACAAAGAACATTATCAGGCAGATAAAAATATATGTACTACAAAGTATTTCACTCTTGAATAAGTACACCGATCAGCCATAACATTATGACCACTGACAGGTGAAATGAATAACACTGATAATCTCGTTATTGTGGCACCTGTCAGTGGGTGGGATATTAGGCAGCAAGTAAACATTCTGTCCTCAAACTTGATGTGTTAGAAGCAGGAAAAATGGGCAAGTGTAAGGATTTAAACGACTTTGACAAGACTTTGACTTATTTATTTAAAAAATACTTCTAAAAAGTAATCTATATAAGTTTATTCATTGGTTATGTCCCCTGGTGTGACACTAATGTCATGTCACACCAAAGGACATAGCTATCACACTAGTGGACATTTCAAGTTATATGGTGCATTTTGGTCCTGTTGTTAACACTAAGCCTTTTATTTTGATTCACAAGTAAATTTATTCATTGCTTTTCCTACACAAATAATCAATCAATATTATTTTCTTATTTGCTTAAAAATGTGTCACACTAAAGGATTAATAAAACTGACCCCTTGTATGACTATGGAAGAAAAGTGGGATATTTTGATAAATAGTTTTGACAAATCATACCTTGTATTCAGTCCATGTCCTTGAATGTCTTCTTGACTTAAAGAGGACCCCTTAACATGCAAGAGTGCCCAAATCTATGCTCGTTTTTGTAATAAGAATATTGGGTCACACTGTTTGGAAAAAAATCCATTTGGGGACTTTTGATTATTGACATTTTAATTATTATGATCACAAGAGTATTTTAAAGAAATTATGGTATTTTTTTCATTTATTTGCTTAAGTGGAAAGTTCCACAACCTGATTAGGGGCAGTCACACTATTGGACATTTGGCCCATTTGGGGCCAAATAATAAATTATATTAAGCATTAATTTACCAAGTAAAATAATACAGCAATTAACAAAATCACAATTTTAAACATTTTGGACTAAATTACATTGGTAATTGCGATTATGAACGAACCAAAAACAAGGGCATCATGTCAACTCCCCATATACAAAGTAGTGATATTTGTGTGCATGTGTGTAGATCTCTGGGACAACAGATTACTGCCTAAGACAATAGACAGACAAGCACCGAGCGTGAAAGAGGCAGTGGTAAGGCAGTGCTACAGTGAGGGGGAAAAAGGTATTTGATCCCATGTTGATTTTGTACGTTTGCCCACTGACAAAGAAATGATTAGTCAAATTTTAATGGTGGGTTTATTTGAACAGTGACAGACAAAACAAATCCAGAAGAATGCATGTCACTAAATTAATAAATTGATTTGCATTTTAATGCGGGAAATAAGTATTTGATCCCCTCTCAATCAGAAAGATTTCTAGCTCCCAGGTGTCTTTAATACAGGTAACGAGCTGAGATTAGGAGCACACTCTTAAAACTCAACTTCCAAAACGGTCAAACAAAATACATACAGACAGAACTAAAAAACGAAAGCAAATTATATAGGAAAAGAATGAAAAGCAACACACTGCCATCTACAAAAAAGTATTAAATTAAGTGCATAACCCGGGGCTGACATGCATGACTCAAATGCGACTTCGGACACCTGTCCACAGAAGCAATTCATCAATCAGATTCCAATGACCAGGACGAAAAAGCTGTCCAAGGATGTCAGGGACAAGATTTTAGAGGCCAAAATGGGCTACAAGACCATTGCCAAGCAGCTTGGTGAGAAGGTGACAACAGTCGGTGCGATTAATTGCAAATGGAAGAATCGCAAAAGAACTGTCAATCTCCCTCTGTCTGGGGATCCACGCAAGAGCTCACCTTGTGGAGTTGCAATGATCATGAGAAGGGTGAGGAATCAGCCCAGAACTACACAGGAGGATCTTGTCAATGATCAAGGCAGCTAGGACCATAATCACCAAGAAAACAATTAGTAACACTACACCGTGAAGGACTGAAATCCTACAGCGCTGGCAAGGTCCGCCTGCTCAAGAAAACACATGTACAGGCCTGTCGGAAGTTTGCCAATGACCATCTGAATGATTCAGAGAACTGGGTGAAATTGTTGTGATCAGATGAGACCAAAATCAAGCTCTTTAGCATCAACTCAACACGCTGTGTTTGGAGGAGGAGGAATTCTGCCTATGAACCTAGGAACACCATCCCCATTGTCAAACATGGAGGTGGAAATATTATGTTTTCGGTGGGTGTTTTTCCGCTAACGG
This sequence comes from Esox niger, assembly GCA_016801105.1. Classification (NCBI taxonomy): domain Eukaryota; kingdom Metazoa; phylum Chordata; class Actinopteri; order Esociformes; family Esocidae; genus Esox; species Esox niger. The sequence goes on from JACXGJ010002853.1 coordinate 11,654, forward strand.
GACAGGACAACTTCACCGCATCAAAGGGACGATGGACAGGGCCATGTAATGTCAAATCTTGGGTGAGAACCTTTTTCCCTCAGCCAGGGCATTGAAAATGGGTTGTGGATGGGTATTCCAGCACGAGAACGACCCAAAACACAAGGCCAAGACAACAAAGGAGTGGCCCCATTAGAAGCACATTAAGGTCCTGGAGTGGCCTAGCCAGTCTCCAGACCTTAATCTCAAAGAAAATCTGTGGAGGGAGCTGAAGGTTTGAGTTGCCAAACGTCTGCATCAAAACCTTAATGACTTGGAGAAGATCTGCAAAGAGGAGTGGAACAAAATTCCTTCTGAGATGTGTGCAAACCTGGTGGCCAACTAAAAGAACCATCTGACCTCTGCTTGCCAACAAGGGTTTTGCCACCAAGTACTATGTCATGCTTTGCAGAGGGGTCCAATATATATTTCCCTCATTAAAATGCAAATCAATTCATACAATTTGAAGACTGATCATTTCTTTTGCCGCGCAAATGTCCTCCACTCTCACGCCCCTGAACAAGGCGGTCGAGGCCGCCACCCTATGCGTGGAGTGCGCCCCAAAACCCTCAGGTGCGGGCTTATCTCCTCACACAACCAGTGAGACAGAAGCTGTTTCGACCGCAGTACGATTGTCCGACCACACCAACACTTCCCGACCCGCAGGGCCAATGGTCGAGAACACCAAGACTGTCCACAGCGGCAGGACATGGTCCAACGCTTGCAGAGTGGTCTCCCTCCGTGCCTCGGACACCCGCGCCCTGATATCCACTGTGGATTGCTGGAGCCTCAGAAAAACCACCAGTTGACTGGGCTGCAGCACCCTCTTTTTCCAGTTCACTGCAAACCTAATTGCATGAGCTGACTCACCAATCGGAAAGTGTGAACCCTAGCCTGTTCCTCCAAGTGTGCCAACACCAGCAGGTCATCCAGATCATGGGGTCTGAGACCAGCGCCCTCAGTCAGAGACCGACGGTGAGGAGATCGCTCACTAGCCCTAGCCGTACTCGCCACTGGGGTCTGCAATAAAGGCTCACTCACCAATAAATAAGGTTCAACAAACACTTTATTAATCGGGACCGAGCAACCCCCCACCAAACTCACACAGTGCGGGGAAGCGTCTGATGTACACCCCACCCCAAGAGTCAAGTGTGACGCTTCTTGAAAGGAGGGGCTTTCCGGCGACCCTCGTGCAGACGGCGAGCCGGAGGAGAAGGTCGCGGGAGGCGAGGGTCCGGCCCATCGAACAGTGCGTCCTCCTTTAATGGAGCGTTCAGGAAGGGCACCTTCTCCGGCTTCTTCAGGGATGTGGGAGCCAGCCACAGGTGCCTCATCTGGACCACAGACATGGCCGACAGGGAATTGGCCTGGGTCAGCTTCAGTATGGCTGCCACCGCCCACGACACATAGGTCATCTCCTCAGGGGACAACGAGGCGCGTTCCTCAATGAGCCGCACCACTGAAGCCACCAGGAGGCCCACTGTGTTGCAGGCCGCCAGGGACTGCACCAACAGGGCATATTATTTCTCCACCAGGCTGGCAGCAACTCTGTCCTTGGCAGACGGCAGGGCTGGACGCATGTCGCTCCACGTGCCGAGGTTAGGCACCAGAGATGCGACAAGGTCCTCTTCCAGCGGGGAAATGCCCTTTGCCAGCGTCTTGTTAGCTTCCTGTTCTGATGTCCAAGAACAAAAAGTTATGCAATCAAAAGTCAGGGGAGAGACATCTTTATTCAGCATGAGACATTGATGTTAACAGGTCATAGTTCCCTCTCTCTCTCTCCTTTGTGCTTCTCCAAAGAATACAGGAAGTTCCACAGTACTTATAAAGGGAAGCGGCCTAGGGTCAAACCCAGCCAAATACCCTCCAATAAGAAAGGCCTAAATGACCCTTGTATGGGTTGTTCCAACATATGGTCAATGGTCCTATCCCTCAAGCCTGTAACAGTCACATGGGCAACTCCTAGCTGGAGGCATAGACAGGACGTGTGTCCTATCTATACACCTCTGCTCAAGAGTTAATTAGTACATCTGTGTTGTTAAGGCGGAGCCGTACCCGGGCCAGTCACATCCCGGTCAGCCTCATCCTCCCCAAGGGAGTCCTTTCCCGAGAGGAGAAACAAGACATCATCCAGGGGAACCTCCTTAGTAAATTAGGCCAGCTGCTCCATTCTCACCTGAATAGGGAGAACGGGGCAGGTGGCACACACAGCTCCATAATAGCGCAGGCGCAAGACACGCACAGCAAATTGTGTGCCTGTCCAAGGCCGAGTCCAACTCAGCACACCGGCACACCATCAAAGATGGCGGCGGGCGGGGCGGCGCCGAGCTAAGAGCAGTAGATGAAGCCATCCGTGGCTGTTGAGAAGTCATCATAGCATAAATGTTAACTTTTTCAATGAAGAAAAAAGTGACACTGAAGCAGGGTATGCGACTTGCCTGTGGACACCGTCCTCGGCTATATAAGCAAGTCAATTTGCATTTATTGAATTTTCAGTGACTGCCATTGGGCAGAGGGATAAACCAATAGGAGCGAAGCCCCTATGGGCAAAGCTTCACGAAATAGAACTATATCATATAGGTGACAATAACTGACTTTTACATCAAGCAAAAAGACTAGAGAAAGAGGAAACCCCTCTTTTACTACCCAAGGGGTTTGCACAAAGCCTTTATTACCCCAAAAAGCATGTACAAATGCATACTGCGAAAATCACAATATTGTATAACTGCAAACAGTTTTATTTAAGGCTTACTATAACAGCTGCTGAAGAATGCAGCCAGCAAAGTTTGTCTATCCAGAACATATTCTAGTGCATAATTGGTTTTGACTTTGACGACATTCGAACATGGGACCTATCGTTTGCAGGTCCTCTTTAACCACTTTCGCTATTTTACAGTGGGTTGTCACTCACTAGAAATACACATTCGCTCTTCTTGGCCGGCTCTGCTTATGCGGTCTGACAAAAATAACAGGAAGTAGAACACCATAGAAACTGTACAAAAGAGAGTAGAAAATGTGTATGAAACAATTAAACAGAATAAAAACAACAGGAAGTAGAACAGTAGAAACTGTATGAAAAATAATCTATGGTTGAAAGAAAAGAAATAGAACAGGAATAAAAATATAGTACACACCATAGAGAAGTAGTTCAAACAAGAAACCGGGCAAGCCTAGTTCAGCCAGCCCGCAATAGAAAGTGTTGCTCTCTGGAGATTCGAACCCGTGTCACCCACGTGGAAGGCTGTGTCATTTGACAGGTGTCAGTATAGCCTTGTGTCTATCCTGAACAAATCCTCTTTTGCTACAGGCCGTTTTAACAGCCAATTCGCCATTCATTAATGATATTGACAAATGTTTCTCACTAAGTCTACCTCTACCACAAATAGCGTCTATAAACTGTATGGCGTTTGCCACTGGCCGTTTTAACAGTATATCAGCCAGTAATAGGCTTTACCAGTATCTACTAACTTACTGGAATAGTCATAAGAATTGAGCAGTTGCTAGCTAGTCTGCCAAAGCTATTTAATTTCATGGCATAAGAACATATTTTCTTTCATGGCATAACATACATTTTTCTTTCATTCGTGAATGACATTTATACAATAACTATCAATAAAAATGATAACTAACTTTTTTGGGTGAAGTGAAAAAAGAGAATTGTGGAATCTACCAGAAATAGTCGCAATAACTGTATAACCGTAAACAGTTTTATTGCGGCCCACAAATAAAAATAATAAATGGCGTTGCTCTCAATAAATTTGAACTTCCACGGTCTTTCAAGTGAGCAGCACTGTCTTTAGCCACTACGCCATGGCATTACACGATTCAGTAGTCGCTAGACACCATTGAGCAGTGTTAAACTATAGTTTCTTATTACGTTTAACTCCACCATAGCGTCTATGAACGGTATGGGTTTTGCCACTGGCTGTTTTAACAGCTAATTAGCCAGTAATAGGTTTACTAATATCTACTAACTTCCTAGGAACAATCATAAGAATTGAGCAATTGCTAGCAAGACTGAAGATGAACTTTTCCATGCCAGAAACAGTCGCAATATAACCTTATACAGTTTTAGTTAAGGCTTACATAACGTAACTACTGTATGTTGTAGCCAGCAAAACATATGCACTGTATGTTTGTCTATCCTGACCCAAAATGTATGCACGGATGGGTACTTTGAAAATCCACCAAAAAGATTCACATTATAACTGCAAACTGTTTTATTTCAGGCCTACTATAATGTAGATACTGAAGGTTTCGTCTATACGGAATAATTCATAATGCATACATTGCTTTGCCTGTGAGGAGATACGAACGCCGGACCTATAGTTATAGCTTCTCTAACCACTACGCTATTTAACATGGGGGACTCAGTCAGTCAGTCACTCACGTTCGCTCTTCTTGGCCAGTTACGCTTACGTGGTCCCACAAAAAATAAACAACAGGAAGAATAACCCCCAAATGATCAAGTAGATGTAAGTAATTAAACAAAAGTAAGATGTTGGCAAACAATATAAAAAAGCAAAATAAAACTAGAACAGTACATTTCCTGAAGAAAATTTATGTTAGCTAGTTTATGGTTCAAAATAGTATTTACCTATTGAAAGGTTTGGAGTATTTTGTAAGATTCAAGAGATACTGTTGGTTAAGGCAATTAGCATAAATTAGCATACATGACAAGTTCATAGAATTGTTACCAATGACAGGTCTCATGTCCAGCTTGAACAGTCCAAATGATACAGCCTGATAGCTAATTTCCGCTAATTACGCAAATGATCATATGTAAAATTTATAAACATTTCATTATTTGAAGTAGGGATAGCTTAAACTGGTGAAACAAAGATGGGTTCAAAAGATACAGCCTAGTATTAAACACAAGTGGTCATTGTGCCAGGCACAATCCCTGTATAACAACCCAGTAACTCTCACCCTAACATCCACCTGTCTACTTCAGGACAATTAATCTGTGTATAAAACCAATAACTTCTTTGGTTAGCCAGTTAGCAGTTACCTCAGATGTTTTCCGACAAAACAGTAGATCTTCAGTAGAATCGATAAGATTATCCATCCGGTCACCAAACTGTTAGAAACCTGTTCGTTTTGTGTGGAAATAATGATTGTGTTAACAATTCTACTCCATGGTGAACGTTATGCTGCCTGCAACAACATCCAGCATGACAGGTTTGGCGGTGGGTCAGTGATGGTCTGGGGAGGCATATCCTTTGAGGGTCATGTGGACCTCCATCTGCTTGCGAACGGTACCCTGACTGCTGTTAGGGACTGAGATGAAATCGTCAGAACCATCCTCAGACACGCTGGTGCAGTGGGCCATTGGTTCCACCTGGTGCAGGATATTGCCCGGCCTCATGTGGCTGGAGTGTGTAGGCAGGTCCTGGATGATTAAGGCGTTGATGTTCAATGTTCTGCAGACCTGAATCAAATTGGGAAGCTTTGGGTCGTTATGTATCGGTGCAACTGACACCACCAAGTAGTGCCACAGACTCACCAGTAGCTCACTGATGCCCTGATTCAGGTCCGAGAGGAGATCCCCCCACGACACAATCTGCCGTTTCAACAGGAGCATGAACAGACGTTGTCTGGAGTGCATACAGGCACATGGGCGCCATACCACACTACTGAGTCACATTATGAGTTGCCGTGGTGGAACCCATACAAGTTGAGACAGCCTGTGATTTCAGTTGTTTACTTAGATTTCCGGTGTGAGTTTGAATCCAGCCCTCTTCGATTGGTGATTTTGGTTTCTACTGAACGTTATTACATCATTTTGCTCTTAATGGATTACACAATGCAAAGTAAAGATTTAGATCTTTAATATGTTTTGTTCATCGAAACCCGATGTGTGACTTAAGTTTTCCCTTACTTTTTTTTTGCAGTGTAGTAAAGAAAAGCAGCTATCTGAAATTTCATAGAGGAAGTGGTAATCTCTCTCTTTTTCTGCAAATTGGGAACAATTCAAAGCAGTGTAAATAATAGCTTTTAAATGAACAACAGTGAATTTAGTATTTTTTACATTACACGTAACTCAACTCAATCTGGTCACTGTTCTCTACGGGAAAAAATTTCACCATTTAAAGTCAAACAATACAATTCAATCTAAATTAAAAATGTAACCTAAGTGTAATAAAATGAATAGTAATCACTGAAGCTGTGGGTTCTTCCACAGCTCTTGAGATTATGAATAGGTAGTCATTGCCCATAACTGATGAATAATACATTTAAAATTGATTTCTTGATGAAGTTGCAAAATATGTATTATTTAGAACCATGAGATGCATTTTGGGAATAGTATGTGTTTTCTATTTTAGGCTTGGTTTGCAAACTTCAATAGTTGTTATAGAGACTACGGTTAAAGAATCACCAGTTTTGGTTGTGCGAGTTCAAGTACCCTATCAGCTGATGATGAAATGCCTGAACCAAAGACAGGGCATGCAATATGTTGAATATTATTTTGACAGAATTTGTTAGGTTTAGCTCTTAAGCCAATATTAGGATGGTTAGGATGATTTCAACAATGTGTTGATTAGATAGTTAGTGGCCTGCAGTGGCTGATGTGTCAGCTTTGTTTTAGATTTTGCAGTGGAAAATGTGAACTGCATTTTCTACAGAATTATTTAATGTCCTATATTTTGCAACCTACATTACATGACAAAATAACATCTGGGACATCAATGAAGTGTGATTAACGAGAGCAGATGATTGCTTAATTTCAACAGCGAGCAATTTATTTAAATTGCGCTGGGTAGTATGAAACAGCATCTTAGCTGGAGTTTTGAGGTTGAATCTCACACAAGCCAATATGTCATATTGTAATTTTGACACTTTTTAGGTGCATATGCGAGTTAAATTGTTGCACTGTGGACCCATTTTAGGTTTAGCCGGATCATTTTTCTTGCGCTCCATTTAAGAGAACAGCAAGTATCCTATCAGTTGTACTGTAATCTTAAGGTTTCTAGTTTGAATCCCAAAATTAATAATGTGAGAAACAAATCTGTTTGCCCTTGAGAAATGTGCTCATCCCTAATTTCTCTAGGATCACCATTAACTGCTCCTGAACCCACACTCACTTTTAGATTTACCCCAGACATAGTAAAATATCAGCATTATCTTTTTGACATTTTGATTGTAACTTAAACTACAATGATTCCTGCCAAGACAGAATGTTAATACGTATTCTTTTTCCTTTTCTTTAGTGGGACAGGTGTCTTTTACCAAGCCATGCCAGCTGTGGGAACTGATGGGAGAAATGTTATGAAACTTATCCCTGTCCAAAAAGTGAATGGGCAGTTTGTTCGACTACCAACAAATACCATAAAGGGCACTGAACCTCAAGGAGATTTTTCCTTAAACCTGTCCTCAATTTCAAAGGGTAATACACCTACTTCGGGATCCACTGTTAGAGGACAATTTAGGAATAAATCACCAACTCCTCAAATCCTTAGTACTTCCCCAAAACCTCCCAGTCTAACAACCGGAATATATCCTTCAGTGCACATCCACACTCCTATAGTAACAACTAAGTTAACCCAACAAACAGGGTCCTTGACGTCACCTGAGCTGACCTGCAAGAAGACATTAGGCGTAACACTTAAAAAACAGCTGCCAGTCACTGTGAAATCCCCAGTGCTTCCAAATGGACAGTATCTTCAAATTCCCCCTAATGCTCAAGTCAAAACACTCCCAGCATCTGCACTCCCCCCAGCTATAAAAAGACAGATATTTACTTCATCAATGAACTGTGTCTCAAAATCACCAATGGTTCTTTATGTGTCCCCTGTCCAAACCATGAAACAAGGTGGTAGTCAGCTGTGTTCCACATCTCAGAAGGCAGTCCTCTCCCTCAGCCGTATTCATGGGTCATCCGGCCAAACACTTTCTACATGCTCTTCAGCATGCTCAACACAGGGTTCAACCACTTCCAAGGATGGCAGACCACCAGTCACTCCTATTAAGTGGGTGATTGAGGAGGCGGATGGCTCACCTGCTCCATGCCTTGTTCCTGTGAAATCCACTTCAGTGACCTCAGAAATTCTGAAAACTCTGGCAAAAATGGAAAACGCCCAAAAAACTTGTGAAAACCCACCAAAAACATCTTTGACTACCCAAGAGAGTGAGACAAAAATTGGCCAAGCAAAGGACAATGCCTTAGTGATGTACAATGGGAAAGTGTATTTTGTGGCCAAAAAAACTCCTGAGCTTTGTAACCGACCCCCAGAACCTTTGGAGGGCAGTAGAAATGTGGGTGACTCCTCCACACATACAACTGAAAGTCTTGGATTCAACCAGAGAATCAGCTTACCACCCTCCATACCACAAACCTCCTCATTTGGATCACAATTGCCTAATACAGCCAGACCAGATCCAAATCACATTGTCATACAAGATGACATAATTGACTTATGTGACGATGACCCCCAGGATGATCTAACATGCCAGGCAGTATCAACAAAGGATGTAACAGAGCAATCTTTTACACAGTCTGAAGTTGATGAGGATGAAGACTCCAATGTAATATTTGTATCATACCTTCCACCCAAAAGAGTCTCTAAAGTAGGAGAGGACAAAGTGGTGACTCAAATGCTAGATGACTTGGAAACTGAACAAGAAGTGTTCCATAGTCAATGTAATTTGAATGACCTGGTAGAGGATAGTCAGAACAAAGTATCCAATGTTTCAGTAGAAAGGTGTCAGGGTGTTTGCACAGTGCAAGAAATGGCAGACTGTCAAAGGACTGCAACAGGCCAGGAATTAATCTCCCATCAGCAAAACATTGCTACAGGACTAGAGAATATTAAAGGTGATGCTACCAATCTGGAAAGGGGAAGCAGTCAGCCCAGTGGCTCTAACCAAGAAATGGTGAATGTTCAGAGTGATGACACTGACCAGGGAATTCGAAACAACAGTGCTGCCATACAAGAAAATATTCCTGGAAGTACCTCTCTTCAGCTAGACATGGAGGAACTCAAAGACAATGTAAGATCTCTAACTACTCAGATGAAAAAATGATCAATGGGATAGCTTGTAATGTAAACTTATTACAGCTCTGTGATTTATTATCTTAATTTCCCAATTTCAGAGCTCATCAAACTTCATCCTCAAGCAGCAAAGTTCCATGTTGGACCAGGACTCCCTGAAAACCTGTGATCGCCTGCTGAAACAGATGTTTGGGATCAAATCCGATGTCAAAATATGTTTGGAGAGGGTTGATGCTAAACCTTTGGCTATCCCCAAGGTGTTTCCTTGGATTGGAACCACAAACAAACGTACCATAGAGGCTATTCGCAAATTGTTACAGGGATCCAAAATCGTGGTAAAAAAAAGGGAACATAAGGAAACAGAGGTAATCATTTTACTTTTCTACATCTTTATAATCAATGTTTGTTTTCAAATTCTAAAATTAGACAGTCTAATAATGTTTAATCATTCATTTGAACAACAAGATGTTACTGAATTAAAATACCTTGTTCTTTCACAGCTTCATGCAATCAAGAACAAAGATAGTTTTGTAAAAGATGCTAAAATACAGAAAATAGAAAAAGTAGAAAAAGCAGCTGAAAGTTTAGGGAAGTCCCTTAGTTGTCCTCAGGTGGACATGCAGATCCTAAACAACCCAACTCCTCAGCAAGACATGGATGTCCTAACCAACCCAACTCCTGAGCAAGACATGGATGTCCTAACCAACACAACTCCTCAGCAAGACATGGATGTCCTTACCAACACAACTCCTCAGCAAGACATGGATGTCCTGACCAACCCAGCTCCTCAGCAAGACGTGGATGTCCTGACCAACCCAGCGCCTCAGCAAGACGTGGATATTCTGACCAACCCAGCGCCTCAGCAAGACGCGGATGTCCTGACCAACCCAGCGCCTCAGCAAGACGCGGATGTCCTGACCAACCCAGCTCCTCAGCAAGACACGGGTGTCCTGACCAACCCAGCTCCTCAGCAAGACATTGATGTCCTGACCAACCCAGCTCCTCAGCAAGACATTGATGTCCTGACCAACCCAGCTCCTCAGCAAAACATGGATGTCCTGACCAACCCAGCTCCTCAGCAAGACATGGAGGTCCTAACCAATCCAGCTCCACAGCTGGACAGGCAGCACGTCACCAGTATGAGTCCCCAGTTGGACATGTTATCTGATGCTGAACAGATATTTGGCTATGAGGAACCAACTGTCAGTGAATTAATTTTCAACACAATCAAAGAGGTCCCTTCCAAACCTCAAACAGATCACCATCCAGTGGATATTTCAAAAAGAAGTTTAAACTCACAGGTTGCATCTATCCACACAGAAACAAGCACTGAAGCCATGGATTCTCCACCTGGGCTCTGCTGTAGCACAGCAAAAAACATTAAGACAAACTCTAAAAGAAATATAAAAGGGAGAAGATGCACAGTGTGTCCGTGTGGGGTAATTGTGCCAGGAAAAGCAGTGTGCTCATTATCCACTTCACATGATCCTGGTTCATTTAAACCAGTGAAACAAAAGGGTAGGAAGTCCATTAAGTTTAAAATAGAAGATAAAGAGTCATCATCTGTGGAGCTCCAGTTTCCTTCAACTGTTACTAAGCATGGAAGTAGTACAGCTGGAGAGATCCCAATGAATTACTTCTCCTCTGCAGCCCCCATGGACCCTGAAGAAATCAAGCGACATGAGAAAATCAAACGATTGAAAGAGCTCTTGAAGGAGAAGGAGGCTGCTCTTGCCATGATTAGGAAGAACATGGGCTAAGCTGAAGAGGATTAAGTCGTTTTCCAAATTCCATATGTATTGCAAAACTCCGGGCTTGTACTACACAGATTCTTTTAGATGAATATTCACCTTATTTATGGTCTATTCCTTGCAAAGACATTCCAAAAGGCAACAATTTCAGGAATAGAATTCATGGTGAGGGCTTTTTGTAGCGGGGTTGGGCATAGATGATATGTTGATACCTTGACTAAGCATCTTTTTAGAAAATGTTTGTAAAATGTTTGTTTTTGTATTTCTGCCTTTCCTGCTTATGCTCCTACATTTTCTATAGTTTCTGCAAAGATGGAACATAATTCTGTCCACAAACAGCCTGCAGATTCTTGATGACTCCTTTGAATGTAATTTATTTATAGCGGGCTAATTTAATATATACATTTGGTTTGTTATGCGTGTGTTTTTCTGTTTACAAATGAAAATGCTGTAAATAAAATAATACAGTAAATTGTTGTAATTTGGGATTCTGGTGCATTCAAAGAAACTGAAAGGAACATGAAATACAAGTGTTTTCCTATCAATCCCATTTTTGCCTAGTATACTTGTGTATACAGGTTTTGAGTATACTTGTGTAACTTAATGCAAAGGTGTTTTGAAAACAGCCACATCTCTTTAAATATGGTTTTGTTAGACCTCAATTTTATAAATCCATGCATTTTCTCTTTGGATGTGTTAAATAAGAGGGAGCTTTGAGTTAAAAAAACAGTAATCTTGATGTTGCATACTTCTAATACACATTTATGCTGATAAGCTGTTTAGGCCTATTTGTTTGTCATATTGATTAACTAGGCCAATAGGAAGATTATGTCAGCAATGATTTATGAGAGAGTATGGTATTTCCAGCAAATTCGACCAGGACAAAGTTTAGAGGGCAGTTACCTTTCTCAATCAACGTGTTTTGGTGAAATTGAGAACAGGAGGGGATGCAATTAGGTTATCCTATACTTATTTGACGCTGTGCACTAACCCGTGTCATTAGCAGAACCACTGCTACATTGGGCTACTTCTACTTATAGCATATTATTTATAGGCTTACCTTTTCATGCTCCATGATAAACGTCAATGGCTGCAGCGCATCTTTCTACGACGTGTAAATGAACAGTACAGTACAGAAAGGTGGAGTTACACCAATTCATAACCAGTCTACGTCATAATGTGTGAACGTCAGTGGCGATCGACGTGTTCACCATTCCCACAGTTAACAAATTGTTTGGCGGACACCCTGGGAAGACATTTGCGCGCATTCAAGAAATAAAAAAATATCAAAATACCAGAACACTCGGGACTATTTATTATTTTGATTCATGCCTTATATTAAACAAAATATGTCCATAAACCACGAAGTTGTCCTGCTACAGACGTGGAGATATTTAAATATTTTGAATACTAAAGAGCTTCTCTGCTGCCCCCTGCAGGAGAATTCTTGGATAAACGACCCCGCCGAGTGTGGAGCCCAGTGATAAACCTCTATTCGTATCTTATTTCATCTCCAAATTTGGAGTTAACAGTAGAGTTTACTGAATTTTCATTTAGCCCTGTCGCTTAGACAGAAAAGGCTACATTACTTCATTGTGCTGGGACTAGTAGCGATCGAAGAGGCTACGATCCTGCAGGTAAATGTTGACAGAAATACTACGGAAAAGATTTGTTTAACATAAAATACAAGTAGTTCAACACACATCTCGAACCTGTGTAATATATACCGATCAGCCCTAACATTATGGCCACCTGCCTACTATTGTGTAGGTCCCCTCTTGTCGCCTAAAAACAGCCCTGACCCGTGGAGGCATGGACTCCACTAGACCTCTTACGGTGTACTGTTTTTTTCTGGCACGAAGACTTTAGCAAGACCTTTACGTCCTGTAAGTTGCGAGGTGAGGCCTCCATAGACCTGTTTTTCCAGCATTTCCCACAGATCCTCGATTGGAGTGAGATATGTGTTCCTCAGACCAATCCTGAACCGTTTTTGCTTTGTGACAGGGCCCGTTATCCTGCTGAAAGACGCTTATGCCATCATGGAATATCGTTGCCATGAAAGGGTGCAATGGTCTACAACAATGCTCAGATAGGTGGTACGTGTCAAAGTAAAATCCACGTGAATGGCAGTACCCAAGGTTTCCATGTAAACATTAACCAACATGGCTATACAGCCCCATGTGCAACTAACTGTGATGCACCTTCACTTATCTGTGAGCTGGGAAGGCCACCAACCAGGCCACATATATCTAGAACAGATATATTCTGTGTCACTACACAGTCAGAGCTTTCTTGGGGAGCCAGGAGAACATCAATATCTCTATTTTGTGCTCATTAGCGCTATCACCATCATAACCCACTTTGGCGTTAGTGTAATCCAAATGGTTGATGTTAGAAGATTCATAATCAACATAACGTGCCTTTGAGATATACTAATTTCCTAAATAAATTGCTGAGATTTTCATTTAACCTCATATAAATTTTATGTAGTAGGCCTTAGGCTTTTAGAAATGTGTGTTGGTCAAGCTCCAGACCTATTTATAAACTAACCGCAAGCAGACAATGTACCCTTTCATGGACAAATTCGAAGTAGAGCAAATACATTTTCATTAGGTAATAATTATAAAATGTAGATTTTCTGAAAGATATTTACTCAATTTGTAAACAATATACAGCTCTGGAAAATTATTATTATCAGTTTCTCTGGTTTTACTATTCATAGTTATGTGTTTGAGTAAAATGAAATTGTTTGTTTTATTCTATAACTACTGACAACATTACCCCCAAATTCCAAATAAAAATATTGTAATTTAGGGTATTTATTTGTGGAAAATAACAAATGGTCAAATCACCACTAGGGTGATCTCCTGAACCTTAAAGCAGGAGCAGTTCAAAATACCTTCTGTTTTACACACACATGAAATATCTCTGTACTTCATTTGGCCGGGTGTCAAACTGATGGTTTGATGGATTGTCATAGGGCTTTTCATGGCAACTATTGCAGGTACCTATAGTGAACAAAACAAATACATTAGTAAACTTTACTTTTAACAACAACACAGGAAAAATTGTCAGATTTGACAAAGCTACAGTTAATCCAAATGGGAGAGGGGGGTAGGGACCTGATTCTGATTGGCCGTTGAAGAGTATAAAATTCTCCCCCTCCCGACTAAAACAATAATCTAAACAAACCGGGGCAGATGAACTAGGTGTGGTATACACACTGTAGCTTTAAATATATCCTCAAGCTTTGATTCAGTATCTTTCTCTGGGACGAAGAACAGCTCAACAGAGGCTTTTCAATTTGTGATCAAGCTCTGGGCATTAGGGATGTCTCTGTGGGCCACAATGCATTCTGTTGACCTCAAGAGGGCTCCACCCAGACTGTTTGGCGCCCCCTTCCCATGGCTAGCCTCAAAGGAATCCTGTATTATTTCTTAGAAGCCATACTTGTTGGGTTCCACTGAGAGGTAGAAGTGTCCCTTGTGTCAGTACTGTGTTGCTGGCCTGTTGCTAAAAAAACTAAGTATGCTGACTTGAGGGTGTCTTTCACTACCTTTAAAATTGGATCAAGGTGTGGGCAGATGGCCACAGGGTCATGTCTTCTGGAGGGTGACATGGAGCAAAAGGTGTGCGGCGCCTGTTCACCTGCAGTGTAGAGCACTTGGGTTTGCAGACTGGCATGCTGGTGTGAGCCTCCAAACTGCACAGGCTGGATTTCTTCACTGTACGTGCATGAGTAATTTTCACTAAAATCCATATGCAGGAGGTGCTCATTGCGCTTCAGGTTTCTCCTGAGCTCTCTGTAGATGTCAAACTGCCATTTAATGTTGAAAACATGGCATCTTAAATGGAGAAGCCTCTCCTGGAATTGTGTTTAGGCCTTCCTTTATTGTTGTTATTTCCCTTATTACTGGGACATTTTCTCATCCTTCATGATTTTCTCTGTCATACACTGAGGTAAAAGAAAGATTCTCTTGCGCAGGAGTTTTCAGAATCAGAAGAAATTGGGGAGGCATTGCCCACACTCACCTTAAGCACAGACCTTGGTTTTGGGTTCACACGTTGTTGCTTCAGACATTTCCTCAATATTTCTTGAAGACCCCAACCCATGGGCATTGCAAGGCATTGGCCATAAATTGCAAGGTATCATGCTTTTTGCACAGACATGTGTCATGGTCAGGGGAAGAGGGAGCTACCACCCAAAAGGGTTTGAAATGGCAGAAGGAGGTATATGACATGCAGCCAAGATGTTTAGAGAGAAACCTCCTATGCAAGTTCTTCATTGTTATCTGTAAGCAACTTTTCTCTTTTTAGAGGAGCCAAAAAGAGTCAGGGCATACTTTTGAACCTTGTACTTCTTAAGTACATTTCCAGTTACCATTTTCATAATCAACTGCTTCTCTGCAATTTTGCATTTTCTTTAAATATCTTCAATCAGGGATTAATTCACTTTTTGATTGCCCAACAAAGCATTGACTGGTTTAGGACAATTTGGATTCACTTTTTTTTTCAGTTTTCTCTTTTGCCAGCTGTGCCTCCAAAAAAATTCTGTTTCCTTTTCAAACCCCTTGAATGCTTTCCCCTTGATTTCATTGCCTGAAACACTGAATATTATGGAGATTTTATCGAGTTAGTTATCAGTATGTCATTTAAAGGGGAAAGTAACAGTTGATAATTGTCCTTCAAATACATAAAAACCTAATACATCCTATAGCTAAACATCCATGTTCTAACCTGGAGGGCCCTGACTCCGGTTGATTTTCAGGAATTTTAAGAGAGTAGGAGGGGTGTCTCTGACTGTAGCAAAGCACTGACTCTGACTTGCCTTTTTGCCTTCTTCCATTTTTTTCTTTATGGCCTCTTCTCTCTTTCACAGAACTCATTAACACCCTTCTGCTTTCCAGTCTCCCTGTCTTCATTCAATTTGTCCCTCTTTCTCAAGGTACTTTCTTCTTCTGTCCCTATATCTCCTTGCTATCTCAGCTCCACATGGAATCATTTCATGAAAAAGATCATTCAAAACGTTCCTTACAAATCGCTAAGTCCCCCTTTTGGTTGTTCTGCTAAACCCAGACATGCCTAGTCTTGTTTATTTACATCTGCACTGCTACATTTTTTCAAACAGGCAATGAAATCCAGTAAATGGTCTTTGATGGATTACAGTCCATTGTTATTATTACATAGAATAAAAGTTTGTAAAATATTGTCAAATTATCATAATCATTGCAAAAAAGTCCATATCGCCCACTATTACTACGTAAAGCATCAACTGTTATAATATGTGTGTAATAACTGTTATGGCAAAAATTACGCACATATCCTCCCTGTCACGTAACGTGTCCTCCCTGTCACATACCATGTGCTTTCTGTCACGTACCACGTCCACCCTTTCATGGAAGGCCATTTTGGACAAAAATTTGCATTTAAAGGACACATGGTGGACCTTCCGTTAGCAAAGTGATTGATTATTGGAGGCGACTACTGTTTAAAAAATATATTTGGAATTTCTGAAAGCTTTTTATATTAATTCATTTTTTACTATGGCTGGGTGGACATGCTAAGCTTGACAACATCCAACCACAAACACAATATAAGGAAAATTAGGAAATTATTATAATTATTGTACTTGCAGCTGTTGTTTTAACCTGCACTGAAGAAAGACAGAATAGCGGTGGTGATGTTACTTAAGACAAAATGTTAATATGAAACAAACTGTAATAACATTTTATTTCAGTTAGAATTTTCACGGGGCCCTGGGCCTCTGGGGCCATAGGTGGCTGCCTACCTTGTCCAATAGTAGCGATCGACACTGCTCCTAACCAGGGCCCATGTTAAGGTCTGGATAGATAAAATACTAAGTGAACAATTAGTTATCGTCATCAACGTGTTGGATGCAGGAGAAATGGGCATGAGTAAAGACTTAAATAACGTTGATAAGAACCAAATTGTTATGGCTCAGTCAGATCAAACAGCAAGGCTTCTGGGGTGCTCCCGGTCATCAGTGTTGTTGAGCAGTGGAAGAGAATCACCTGATCCGATGAGTCCTGTTTTCTTTTACACCACATGGATGGCCATGTGCATGTGTGCCGTTTACCTGGGGAAGTTATGGCATTAAGATTGACCAGGATGCAGTGTGGGAAGACCAGAAGCAAGTGGAGTGGGCGTGATGCACTGGGCAATGTTCTACTGGGAAACCCTGGGTCCAGGCATTCATGTGGATGTCTACTTGACGTGTGTCACCTGACCTACATAAATGTTCTTTCAGACAAGGTACACGACTTGTTGGCAATGGTATACCATGATGGCTGTGGTCTCTCACCAGGATAACGTGCCCTGCCACATTGCACACATTGTATGGGAATGGCATGAGGAACATGATGGTGATTTCAAGGTGTTGCTCTGGCCTCCAAATTCCTTGCCTTGGTGGGTTGGCGCTGTTTTGATGGCAGTGTATACATTATTTACGTTTCTTATTTGTAATTAAGTGTTTACCACACATACGTTTGTGACTAAGCTGGGACTTTATATGGATTGTTAACTATTGAGTCTAGAATGACATGTTCCACTTCACATAGTGTCGTTTATTTGTTATAGGGAAAGCGGTGAAGAAAAAGTCTGTTCAGTTCTTGTTTTAATATTGTTCTTAAAATAAGTGTTTTTAACGCAATTTGTACCACTTCATCAGTTTTTACAATCGCTCGAAAACAGTTTACAATCGCTAGAATGATTTGTACACATTCTCCTGCATTGACATGGGCACATTTATTTTGAGTTTCCTCATTACCATATGATTGTGACGTCATCGTTAGGGTTTCTGGCAGAATGCACGCCTGCTTGTAAAAAATAGACTAGGTGTTTTAATATGGGTTCGAGTGGGTTTCATGCTTTCTCAACCATTCTATTCGACTTTCAAGGTAAGCGCACTTTCAGGTAAATGTAGTTTACAAAACAACTGGCAAGCGCTAGACCCTCTTGGCAATGTTAGTATTTTATTGTTAGCTAGCTACGTCTGCCTCGTCCTTGCTATTTCCTAGCTAGCTTACGATAACCATTAACTGTACTTGTGTAGCATGTGCGTCGCTTTAAAATTTTTGTGTTACCACCCGATGTAATTTTATAATCCATCCACTTTCATTAAGTAGGGTCAAATGATCCCATCATAAAACTAAACGTTTTTAATCTCAAATGTGTAGATCGCAGTATAATTCGGATTTTCCAAATGCTCGTTAAATATTATTTTGCTGTGCAGTTCTTACGCAGTTGAATCAACGTTGTAATCTACTTTATTGTTCTGTTACATATGCATTCTAGGAAACCCGAGCCGTTAACAAAGAACAACGTTTTGTTTTTTCTTATGATAGAAAAAACGAAAGGGCATGTCATGGTAAAAAATTAACACAGGTAAGCATCCTAAATACAGACAGTGGTGACACTCAAAATCAGTAACTGCTACTTTTTCACTTGTGAATGCACTCAATGAGAATGCAATGTTGTATGCAGCATAAGTTGAAATTGTCTTTGCAATAGTTTTCAGCTAGCTGTGGAAGTAAATGTGGAAAGATGCACGATATAGTCGTTCTGCAGAACTTTGAGATCTACATCCCTAAAGAAGCAGAGGTGAAAACCACCTTCATTCACACCCTGCCAAACTGCATATTGAGAAGGATGGGGGTGCCCTGCTCTCAAGGTAACAGAGCAACGAGAGCATCCTCACTTTTGGCCACATGGATCTCTCCTGTGGTGATCAGAGATAGATGTTCACCAGCCAGCCCCACAGAATACACAGTCAAGAAGAACCTGGCATCTCTGGTGACCATAGAATCCAAGGAAACCCAGGGTCCCTTCTTGATGCCTTTCATCTCCTCCAGCTACACAGCCTTCAAGGTCCTCAAAGAGTTCCTGCCCTCCCGACAGAACCTGCAGCAGGATACTCATACTCAGGACACACCCCTTCCTCAAGGCCATCCCCCTTCCCCCCCCCAGGACACCATCATTATCCACCATGGGAGGATCTTCCTGTCAATCGCGAAGCCAAAGACTGCAAGAGGAAAGAGGCAGCACAGCCCTGACCTGAGAAAATCATTGCCCTTTGAGGAGCTTCCAAAGACCACACAAGCAGAAATGATTTACCTTTCTCCTGCCAGAAAGAGACCAATGAAAGTAAGATTCTGCCATCTCTTGCTACCCCCCAACCCTGTATTAATTGCTCTTGAAGTTAATTCTTATGTGAGACTTGTGAAACTGCAACTGCTTTAATGCATTGTTTAAAGACCTCCCTGTGAGGTAAACTTTCACAGAAAGATTTCTTTAAACTCTTACCCATTCTTTTGTCCTTACCATCTCCCTCCTGCTCTGCATCTCTCACATATTCTCCTTAAAAGCATCAAGTAGAAAAGGAATTGCTGCAGAGCTTTGGTCTGACCCACCAAGTCCAGGTGGAGTTGTCCAGAATCTCCCCGGGGGACCTTGAGCGACAGCAGGCAGCTGAACAATGCCTCTCTGTAGAAGAAGCTGTAATCACAAAGCAAGTGGGTATTTTATCAGCAGTGCCATATACTATAATAGGCTAATGCCAGATTTACATATGCTATAAATGTCTGTTATTGCATTATTTTAACAGCAGTATCATAATTGGGCACCTATCTATTTTATGTATTTTATTAGAATGCCCAGTTGTTACTGATAAAAGCTGCAGCTAGACTCTAGAGTCCACACACAAAATAAATAATACAGAAAAATAAGACAGGTCTAGTTTAAAGACAGTACTGCATACATTTTATAACTAAGTATCGGCCAACAGAGAACATAATTGTAAGTAGACCTTGAGCTCCTGGACTTGTAGCTCCTGTTCCCTAAACATAAGATTTTTCAGACCACATCACTCTGTTTCACAATGCACATTCTCGTGCTTATTTCAGAACATATTATCACACAATCACAAATGACGTTGACAAAACGGTGGGCGGCTGATTATTGCTTTATGTATTGTTTTCAACACCAAAACACATTTTTAATGATGTATTTCCCTGGGACTTCTTTGAATCTTGATATTCTCAGTCTGATCATAGACAAATGCTTATCTTATCTTGCTAATAAGATTGTCTACCACAATTTGAGATGGTCTACAGCAAAATTCATGTCTGTGAACCTCCTCCAGGTCTGCCGCGCAGAACAAATGCCGTCTGCCACATATCCACAGCAGGGTTCAACATTAACGATGGTCTGCTGGCCCAGGGCCAGTGAGCCCTAACGTCGGGCCAGTAGACAAAGACAATCACTTAAAAATGTGTAGTATCTTATTAAAACATTTCCTTGTCATCTGTTACTCTTCCCACTTCGATATTCTCATTTAAATGTGTCTGTGGTGTTTATTCCCCCACTTGGTGTGGTACGGTATCATGTTTTTACCGATCATAGTGCATTCTTGAGCAGGACCCAAATATGGTATTGTACGAGGGAAAGCAAATGCGATCGTTTTTGTGGATAGAACAGATTCCATGTATCAAAAACGATAATGGCAAGGAACACGTACTGCCGTTCATGTTGTGCATTCCCGACGAAAGCCGATAAGGCAGGGTCGTTTATTAAGGGAACGAACAACTCCCCAAAACCTTCTCTTAAGTCCTTGCACCATGTTGCGGCTAAACAGTGTTGACAACCCTGCAGCTGCACCAAGGACCGTCTGCCTGCTCGACGTAAATGAGGTGGCATGTAGCCAAAGTGAAAAAAGAATTATGACCCCCTATAATGTTGTGAAGAGGGAAAACCCATTCACGGACTATATCCATGACATAAGTCCATGAATATGGATAGAGACAGCATACGGACATGGCTTGTCAACAGTAAGTGTCACGTTAACTACGCCTGTCTAAGCGCTTGCTAGCAGTGATGCAAAAGAACCCAGTCAACCAACTAGTGCAAGTACTGTATTGTGCCATTTTTATGTTACCATAAATATATTAAATCAATAATTTTATTTTCATGCTTTTACTTGACATTAAATGAGCAAGCATCTTTATACTAAGATGATAATTATATTTATAGTAGCTAAAATGTTGATAACTGCCTCATGCCTGCGACCCATCGACATCACCAAACTGTTGCATTTTTTATTTGTGATGCTATTCCAGGTGAATTTTTTCTAATGACTGTTACAAGCTTTTCTATTAATTACAATTGGCAATGAACTATAAACATGGTCAAAAAACGAGCATTGTCTCCGATAAAATAGCGCAGATATGTATGAATTGCTTTACATTACCAAGCATCTTTGTGTCAATGGTTTCTGGCCATAACATCATATTACAAAATGTATCCGACCATCTAGCCAGCTACTTTTTATATACAGTCCCTTAACTATACTTTCCAAATGAAATTACACTTAATATTTAGATTAACAGAGTTATGTTATAGTCTGCATTACATCAAACAAATGAATTAGGGCAGAGAGGTGTATGAATTGCCATACATTAGCCAACATCTTTGTGTCAATGTTTTCTGGCCAAAACAACAAAATACACATGTGTTAAACCATCTAGCCAGCTATTTTTTGCCAGCCCGCGTAAGCCATACAGCGCATAGACACTATTGGAAGGCTGAACTAGGCCAAACAAAACTACTCTTAATATATGGACTAACAGTCACATTACAGTCTACATCCAGTGTATACAAAAATATACTTGGATTTAGGGAGCTTAATAAGAATAAATTATAAAATTGATTAACCAAAACCCAAAAAAATCTAGCTAGCATATCCATAGATGTAAAGAATAATTAAGCAATGTCCATATTATTATGATAATTTATTCTTGTTTAGAAAATGTGCATATCCACGTGCACCAGGAGTAGACAACCCTTTCAGCCTGCCAGAATGCACAGATATTACCAGAATGCACAGGTATGCGTTCGCTAGCTGTGATAGTTTCCTCTACTTGGCTGTTTGCCAGATTTATTTAGTCTGTAAGAAATGACTTGTCAGATGTTTACGTCTTAATTTAGCTATGATTTTCACTACCAACAAACCTGGTTGCAATGCACACACAATTAGCAACTTGCCTGTCTTGTCTATTTCATAAATGCCAATTAATTTGATTAACACAAGATATGTTGACTGTGAATGTCTTTAAATATGTTAAAATACAAACAATTAATAAATACTATATAGGAGCTACATAGTAAAGTACAACATTTTCTACATTGCTAGTTAGCCAATTTAAACAGAACTACTGCATTATCTCTAATAGCAATTGGCAGGTAACAAGGATTTTATTTAGTCTTGATACCTGCAAATTTGAACTACGAACTCTGTTAATAATTTCTTGTACAGCTTCAATCCCAAGAAAATGCTTTAACGCCATACATCTGTGAAGTACTTAGATTGCCATTCCGATTTCAAGGCTGTGATAAATTTTAAAGACGTTTGATTGTGTACAGGCGGTGGGCTACATTGTTTGAATATATGTATAGTAATTATAATGCACTTTAGTCATTTATTTTCTAATTTGGTGTGTCAGTCAAAATCATGTCATGAATGAATGGATTAATGTTTTTATTTGCAAAATCTGTCTTAAATGCCATTTGTGACATTTATTATTAGGCAGGCTGAAAAGACGTTTTGTTGGCCCACCTAGGAGTTTTTATGGCAGATAAAACCTTGACCTCTTTTTTTTTTTTTCTCCACCACAGAATCAAGTCGTACGAACGTTATTGAATGTCAACAAGTTGTCAGTGGCGATACCAGGCAGATGTCTTGAACAGGAGGAGGAGTTCATGACCCAGGAACACAAGTCTTTGATTGATTCAGATGCCATCTATCAGCACCCTTGCTCAAGTATAGACTTTTCATGCAGAGGTGGGATTACCAGTGAGGCAGTAGATGATGATCAGGAGGCGAATAATGATGAAGAAGGTAGTCACAATTTGGAAAGTGTCAAACGACAAGTTAAGGCAGAAGACAAAAGTAAAATTGAAAAAGATGGTGGAGCAAAGGGCCAAGCCAACCATGGGGAAGAGCCAGATGTGGGAGACCTTCCCTCTGATATGGCTGCTGCTTTGAATGATGCCTTGATTCCACCAGAGGCTATCAATGGAGATGAAAGCATGGATATTCAAGTCTGTGCCACTGATTATGTTACAGGAAACTGTGACAAGGTGGCTGTGTGCCCAGTCATACCCTCTCTGTCCTCCCCTCAAATTCAGTACCACGGCTTTGACTTTGAGCAGTCTGCACGCGAGGAGAGAATCAACCGCATCCGGGCCAAACTGAGAGAGAGGGAGGCTGCTCTTAACAGTTTACGCCCCCCAAGGTGACATTCTCCATACTGGAGTGAATTTGTTTCTTAAGGCTTTAATATAAGTTACACTGGTAAATAATAATGTGTTGAACATTGTGTAATCCCATACACCTGTCTGCTCTTTAACTTTCTAGTGTGATCCATTGTCTTATGTGCTCTGATATTTTGCAGGGAAATAACCCATTAAAGGGATAGTTCACCCAAATAAATAAAATATTTTCATTTATGTCCTTACCCTGTAAAGAGTCAGTGGACAAAGTATACAAGAAATCAATGCCATGATGTAGTTTCCCTGGCATTAACTGGTTCCATGGAGGGCCGAGTGTCAGCAGGTTTTTGCTCTCACCATGTGCTTGATTGGTAAATCCGGCCACTAATTAGTTAAGATCTTCCTTCACTGGTTCTATTTGGTCTCTGTTGGGCACCAATTGAAAGAAAAACAAAAACCAGCATACACTCCCTCTGTGGAACCGGTTTGACACCTGTTCTAAATGCTTCCGATTCCTATTTCTGGCACAAATCGGATGTCCAGAGACCTGCATTAGCATGTTTTGGTCAACATATCCAAATTTAAAAAAGTGTTGGAAATGTATTTTAAAACTCAACAGAAGGCTCTCGAGGTGATATATATGTAAGGTGAACGTACTTATGTTCAATTTTATTTGGGTGAACTATCCCTTTAAATACATTTTTTATTACTTTAAGTGCAGAATAACTTTATTTGATTATATCTGATACCACCATAAGTTAGTACAAATTTGACTCAAGTTGTTACATCATTGAGTAGTCTAAGCACAAATCCGTGGTTACCCCAAATGGCAGTAAAGAGACTGTGAAGAGATATTGAAGGCTGCATAATGTTTTGTTCATTCTCATAACTCTCGACCTTGTGCAATAAAGCAACCAATGTCTATGAAGGCATTGTTTTGTTCTTGTTTTTGTTTTGTGTCACACACAAGATGTGTATTTCCAAACAAGTGACATCTCTTCCGAATGACACAGACTATCTGTTTACCCATTTTCCTAGACAGTGTGCAGTAATGACGAAGGTACAGTACAGTCAGTTTAGTATTTGAATGGCTGCCCACAAGCTATGAAGTCAATATTTCTTTCCCTGCAAACAATGTATTGTGTCATGTCCCAGGTTGTCATTTGACAGAGAGCGATGGTGGAGGTTGTGATCTGCCAACACTAGTGGTATACTACAAAGGAGGTTCAATGAATTAATTAGCTTACTTTGATATACTTTTAGAAACTAGATTTTCTGCTTTAGTAAATCAGCAAAATGTTCCTGTTTTTGGTTGAGTCAGCTTACCATGCCCCTTTGTTTCCATTGTTTTTATTTCAGTACATTAGATAATTTGGCAGGTTAACTGCTTAACATGCTAACCTGCTTTATAATATACCTCTCAGGAGAAGTATTTTAACTATTTAAGGACAATGTTGCTATGTGCCAATCTTGAGATGCAATCTGAAAGCAGATGAAGAGGAACTTGCACATCCAAAACGATGGCAGTGAGGAATATACATGAAAAGGAAATGTTATGAAAGCCTATTTCTTCTCTTTGAATCCCTGAATTGGCCCTTAAGACCATCACCTTCTACAGAGCTTTTAAACAACTTAAGTAGGGCAGTTAGTGTTTCTTAAGTTCAGGTAGTACCTTTGTACTACTTGAACTGTGTAAAAGTTAGTGTCAGTATTTTATGTAGATCATGCTGTACTGTATAAGGTACATGCTTAACACTGGCCATCGTCATCCTATGGTACAATATTTGACAGCCTGTAATACCTTTTCAATTTCCCTGGTCCCAGATCTGTAAGTGCTTTTGTTTGTCGTGACAATAACAAATCGGGAGTTTGCATAACAGCACAGACATTGGTTATTGATGTGAATTCAAGATCCAATGAAATGTGTCATTTCCCCATCGGCCAGCAAGGATCCTTATGGAGGGAGGGAACTGCTGAGCTCCAGATCCTTCCCTCTTTCTGTTTGTGGGTATAAGAAGGCAGCGCCAAGGCCTTACTGCCTCTATGCCTAAACAGACACGATGCGCAGTAAACCCTCACTACACCAGCCGTCTGCTAGTGGATGCACACTGAAGGTATTTAAATGAGATTGGAGAGAACTCTGCTTGTCCATTTAACTTTTCTAGGCATTTCTTTCTATGAACTTTTATTGGGTCCCTGGTGATTGTATTGCGATGATTTGCTGAGCATGCCTTTCTAGTCAAATACTCCAAGTAACGTTAATCTGTTCAGGAAACAAGCCTATGGAAATGTTGTGTTAAACTGGTGACCAATGTGTTTTTGCAGATATTGAAACAGGTTAAAGTTAGCAAAAATTAGTGTGATATTTTTGCTCTTATGCGCAGTACCAAAATAGTAGCATTTTGGAAATAGCTGTAAAAGTGCAGTCTACTGTCAGTTTTGGACGCAGTTAATTGCACTCTGAATGCATTTTTTGCAAGGGGGTATCTACTGACATTGAAATATGCTATTTGAATTGCATACATATCAGACTGCGTGGTGACAGGTAAGGATTGTCAGAAAGATTGTTTATATGGAATGTCTTTTTCACCCCATGCATTTTGAGGCTGACAAGTTTATTTTTCTGAATGCCTTTCCATATTCAGAAATGTTGTTCATTTAGCTTTCGTTGTTTTAAGAACCTGTGAAATCCTATGGAGTTTTTTTCCACAGGACTGTGACATGCTAGCCTTTTTTAACATATCTAATACGTGGAATTGTTTTAAGATGGACATATTATTATATTTTCGTGCTAAATTTTTGTTGTTGCCAAAGATATTGTCACTTTCACAAAATAATGCAATTTCTTACTGAATTTTTTACTGTATTTTAAATATCTTTTGGTGTATATTTATTTGGTTTACACCTGAACAAAACCAAAACATCAAATGGCTAATATGTCCAGGACAATATTATATTCACTTTCTGGAAGTAGTTTATTTAAAGCAGAGTATTTTGTCTTTAATTTGTAATTATAATGCCAGCAATATGAATATCACCAATTTAATCTGTTTGTCTACAGAAAATGATTTATTCTCCTGTTTTGTGTCACTTTGCACTGCAATGAGCATGGAGAAATGAAATAAATCTAGAGAATTCTCTGTTGAGTTCAGACACAAGATTGAAGCATGGACTATCTCAGGGCTACACGTCACTAACTAAAAATCAACTATCGGCTGCCACTCAGATGACTCAGATGACCTTCAGACACAAAGTACTGCAGTTTCAACTTGCACCTGTCGCCAAATCAATGATTGGGGCTTGTATTGCAGGAGACTCAGGAGGACCCTACTGCTGAGAGACAGAGACATAAGAAATCCTGAGTGCAATTGGCTGACACAGCTGAACATGCCACCATCCTTCTGGAAGAATATGTGAAAAGATGCGTCCAAGTTAGAGCTTCCTGGTAAAGCACATCTATTAGTTGCTTTTCTGCATCTGGTCTTGTGTGCCATGAACATATGCATGGCATTGAAGAAATAAAGAGAAAACCCAGGCATTTTGGAGCGTAGTGTCAATGTCGGGCCTCTGTCAAGGTTCATGGTGCTTCCAGCAGCACAATGACCACAAGCACTTAAATAAACACCCATGAATAGTTCACGATAAAACTCTGGATGTGCAATGAGTCCAGATCCAAATACTACTGAAAACCTGGAATAGGTGAGATCAGGAAAAAGCAGCTGGGAGGCATCTTTCAAATCTTGGACAATTGAAATAGTTTGCACTGGGAGAGTGGGCCAAACTGGGGCTTGTTTAGAAGGAGATAATATAGATGTAGAGAAAGCTCTTCAATGGCTATAGGAAGCACTTGACTTCAGTTACTTAGGACAATGCTTATATAAAAAATTATATATACTTTTTGGAAATGTTCCACAAAGGGAATGATCTAAATGCAATTAAAATACAGGGAAAATATGTTTCACACTAATTCAATTGGTCAGATTAATTTTTTAATAGGTAGTATTCTTTTCTGACCAAATTGTTGGCACCCCTAAGTATTCTCATCAATAAAATGAAATTAAACAAAAGTAAATCTGTAAAATGTAGCTATTTGTAAGATCATCTGTGTCTTAAAGAACTTAGTCTTTAACCATAGGGAAAGGTAAAGATCTTTCAAATGAAAAAACAATATTTGTTTTGCTGAAAACCAATTAATGATCTGGGTGTGTTGAATCCTGGTTATTGCTTTAGCTGTGGCATATGTATGCAATAATACACGATGGGATGTGGTATATGGCTAATACACTAGGGTTATGAGCTGTTCTTTGGCATGACGCATTACGTAGTTCAACCTACATTATGAATGTCATTATGACCTCAAGGCCCTTCACTTGGTTTCCCATTAGCAGTCTATCTTTGATCTTCTGCACCTCAACCGTCAACTAACCAATGGTTTCATTCTGCTTCGGAACTGCACAAATTTCCTTGACACTATTGACACTTTTTGGTGTAAAAATGTGTAGTGCTTCTAAATAATAAGCGAAAAAAGTAACAGAAGTATCAGAAGTGCAGTGATGCGTCTCAGTTGTGTAGTATCCGATTTTCTACTTTTTGCTGTATCTTTGTAGAGGGCAGGGTAGCCTTGCCAGGGCCAGAGGAATAGAAATGGTGTGGGAGGAGGTGGTTGTATCTCAAGGCTCCTATCATCCATGCTTATATCATAGTTGAATCACAATTCTTTATTTTGAAACTCGTTGTACTATAACAAGTAGCAAGGTTAATGCGGAGTAACCTCTGCTCTTGGCTTGATAAGCATTTTTAGACCATTGTTGTGTATTTTTTAGTTGTTTTGAAAGCGTTTGGGCATGCTTTCTGCCTTCTTTAATTGCATAGGTTGAAAGATGTCTTAGTAAATATTTATGAAAAGTGATACATTTTCTTGCTTATGTACTTAATAAGTAAATCGGAGAGACACTTTTTGATGACTAGTCTAAAAAACAAGACAATTTTGGTGACTGGTCTAATGCTCTAACTTGGCAATTTTATTACAGGGAGTATTGTATTCATTATACAATACCTAATATTCTTACATTTCAGGATTTATACCAGCATTCAGATACAGGTTTGCCCAATTGTTGTGGCACTGTATGATCATACCTGTGCAATCAAGAACACCTAAAAGCAAAAACGGTGATTGTGAGCATGGCATTGCTGCTAATGTATGTAAAGCATGTTATGTGAAATAAATGTGATGCTAGTAATGTAGCAGATGATGTGTTGTGTGATGTAAAGTTTGTGTCCAATCAGATGAGTGGTGCTAGATGTTGATAACTAAAATGTATTCTCCGGTCTAGTGCTGGTGGAGCGCCTATGTCCTGTACTCTATCCTGTGCATTGCAGCTCAACCAGACCATGCCGAGGCCAGAGCACGCTGTGGATCAGAACTTGTGGCCCACTTAGAGTTTATTTGTGGAGATCGAGGTATTTATCGAGGTATGGGAACCCAATTGTCACCTTTGTGTGTTGGTACTGGAGTCCGTTCTAAATTTTGAGAACATTCTGGCCAGAACCCAAAGTCAGAGGGGGAACCGTTATAGTTTTTGGGGGACAAGAGGCTTTTTAATATACTGTACCTTATTTTTAATTTACAATAACGGTGATAAAATATCTTTCACAACGGCCTAAGCTGGTACACGTACTATATAAGACTGGAAAAGGTGCTTAGCTGCAATTAAATCAACAGACATTGGTTGATGGTGCAGAGGAGTCCACTCCCTGTGTTTTGAAATCTCAACCATCACAGTATGCATAACTAGGGGTGCTTCATTTAAATATTATTTGACTATCAGAACTTTCCAACTAACCACCTTTGCCCTTATTCTATCAAGGCCACTTTCACAGCCTGATATCATGTTTTATTTCTCAAAATGTGTTACAGAAAAATTTTTCCACCATGGAAAGCCCACCATTCACCAAGTGATAGTCATAGCTATAGCAGTTGTTACCACAGTTTTCATTATCACAGTTTGAATAAAAATTATTTGTAGTTATATGTGTTTTTTTTAACACAACAGCAGTGTATTATTACTTGAACAGGTTGAGAATTGTGTGTTTGCTATGCTACTTTTCAAGACTGAATGTGTTTCATGATGTTCTTGATATAGCACCGATTGGGCTTCGGTACAACCAAGGGAATAGTCCTCGTCTTAGAGGAAGTGGGACTAGGGTCAAAGGAAAGGGGATTGTGGAACAATGTTGCTTGAAGCCCTGTGACCTTCAGCATTTGGAAAGCTACTGCGCAAAGCCAAAGAGGAGCAGGCGGCATGCTCCTCTCACATCTCAGCAAGTTAAAGTAAGAAAACTCTCTTCTTTTAAGTCAAATTAATATGAAAGCTCTTGCTTATAATTGCTTTTTGGAAATACTGAACCAAACTCACCTGCCCATCTATTAATCCATTAATGTATGCATCCAGACAGTTATTCATCCATCCACCCATTCATCAGTTTATTCATCCAATCATCAATCCACCCATGAATCCAATTATCCATCCACCCAATACATCCATCGATCTATTTATCCATTCATCATTCCATCAATTCATCCACTGACTTATCCATCCACCCATTTATTTGATCATCTGTTTACCCCTTTATCAATCCACCCATTTATCTAGTCATCCGTTCATCCCTTTATCTATCCACCCATTTATCTAGTCATCCGTTCATCCCTTTATCAATCCACCCATTTATCTAGTCATCCGTTCATCCCTTTATCAATCCACCCATTTATCTAGTCATCCGTTCATCCCTTTATCTATCCACCCATTTATCTAGTCATCCGTTCATCCCTTTATCAATCCACCCATTTATCTAGTCATCCGTTCATCCCTTTATCTATCCACCCATTTATCTAGTCATCCGTTCATCCCTTTATCAATCCACCCATTTATCTAGTCATCCGTTCATCCCTTTATCAATCCACCCATTTATCTAGTAAACTGTTCATCCCTTTATTAATCCACCCATTTCGCCATCCACTCATTCATCCAGCAAACCCATAAAGTTTAACAAACACGCACAGACCTCAATCCTCATGGAAAATCTGTAAACCTTTGTAAAAAACTGTAAACTTTGTCATTTATAGGAGGAGCTATTTAAGGCTGTTTTCCGGAAGAGAATAATGAATCTTGAGTCAAGTCAAGGAAGGCAAAATAATGGCAAGATGCATCATGAACACCACAGAGACTTCATACAGTCAATGCTGAGAGAGAAAATGTAAGAATACCAAGCAAGGGGTCCTCTGAACTCAAGGAATCCATTTGCTTTTATATGTTTTATTTTTTAGCCCTTACCCGGCAAGTTGAACAGTACAGACATCACGCCCTTTGATCTTTTTGAGACACCATCTCTTAAGAAACTGAGATGAATATTGAAAGTGTGATCATTTTGGCCCGGTATGTAAGACAAAGTGGGCCAGTCCATCCAATGCACTTTAAAAACTGAAAAGTAAGACAATGATCTTCAGTTGTTCTGTTTACTGTATGAGGTTTTGTATGTTCAACTTATATATTTTTGCTATGGATCACTCACTGCAGGAATGTTCTGTATTTTTTCTTCAGTTGAATATAATGTAATATATTCTGGCTTCAAGTCTTCTTGCATTCAAACAGTAGCAATAATGTTAATACAATATAAATATAAGTGGAAGTTTGTTTGAAAAATGTCTTAATGTACAGTAGATTCCCAAACTAGAAGTCATTATTTTGTATTCTTTGGTATTTACAAAAAATTTGTATAATTTTTAAAGCAATCCAGCCAAAATCAGTAACTGCAATTGTTTTTTTCAAGTTAGAAATACCAAATAATGTACGCTGTATGTATATAAGGACTACCATTATTTTCTTACTGTTATATATATTTTTTAATTATTTATTAAATTTTTTGATAACCTTTGGAGTCCAGTGCTTCTGCTGCTACTTTTACAATCTAAATGACATGTGATATTGATTGAATATGTGTGTCATTTGCATCTTATATTGCTGTAACTTTTCATCTGTATAATATATACTTTATGTACAGACCTCTTCTGTAAGTAGGGGCTCAGTTAATTAAAACTTTCATTGCAGTATGTATCCAGTTTTGTTCATTAACTCACAGACAAGTCTTCTATTAACACCTACAACTACAACTAGTTTATCCCTCCTCACAAGTACACTTTAACTTTTCAGAGTTAGAATTGTGTTGGTACAAGAATAGTACTACACAAAGACATTGTGTCAGTTTACATTACTCCTGCATTGGTATTGCTGCTACTGTACTCTGTTAATATTTACTGTTGGCATGCCTCATGCTAGGCCAGGGATAATGTTTACAAAACAAGACTTAAGATATTTTCTCAACTTTGACATTAAATCTGCTTTAAACCAATTTGACTTAAATCAATTGTAAACCATTATGCTGCTATATGTTTGAATGTTTCCAATTTGTTTACAAACTTTTTAGTTTATCAAATGTGATCCACCGCTGACTAGCTATTTAAGCATTTAAAATGTTATTCAATTTTTTCTAAATGTGGTTAAATTTGCTAGAACAAGTTATACTCATATTTTCATTACTTTCCTATCTGAAAGCTCCATAGCGCAGTAGTGTATTTTAGTTTCCAAACCCCATTTCCAAAAAGTTGGGTGCAATGATATACAATGATATACAAATCATTTAAACCCTATATTCAGTAGAAAATAGTACAAAGACAACATAACAGATGTTGAAACTGAGAAATGTTTTTATTTTTGAAGAATTCAGCAAGAGACCACTGCAAAATTATCAGTTTCTCTGCTTTTACATTTCAAAGGTATGTGTTTGAGTAAAATGAAAAATGTTGTTTCATTCTATAAGCTACTAACCACATTACTCCCAAATAAAAAAAGTGTCATTTAGAGTATCTATTTGTAGAAAATAACCACTGGTCAAAATAATCCCTAAAATAGGCATTGTTTTCAGACATCAAATAATGCTATGGAAAATTAATATAAGTACTAATGTTTAACTTAGGAAGAGTTCAGAAATTAATATTGGGTGGAATAACCATGATTTGTTATCACAGCTTTCATGCGTCTTGGCATGCTCTCCACCAGTCTGTCACACTGCCGTTGGGTGAATTTAGGCCACTCCTGGCACAAACATTCAAGTACCTCTGCTTTGTTTGGTGGCTTGTGACCATCCATCTTCCTCTTGATCAAATACCAGAGGTTTTCAATGGGGTTCCGGTCTGGAGATTGAGCTGGCCATGACAGGACCTGGTGGTCCTCCATCCACACCTTGATTGACCTAGCTGTGTGACATGGAGCATTGTCCTGCTGGAAAAAACAATTCTGAGTTCGGTAAAATTGTCAGAGCAGAAGGAAGGAGGTGTTCTCCCAGGATAACCTTGTACTTGGCTTGATTCGTGCGTCCTTCCCAAAGACAAATCTGTCCAATTACAGCCTTGCAGAAGCATCCCCAGATCATCACTGATCCTCCACCAAATCTCACAGTAGGTGCAAAACACTGTGGTTTGTAGGCTTCCCCACATCTCCGTCTAACCATTAGATGACCAGGTGTTGGGCAAAGCTGAACATTTGACTTGTCAGAGAAGATGACCTTACTCCATTCCACTATGGTCCAATCCTTATGGTATTTTGCAAATTTCAGCCTGGCTCTTCTTTGCTTCTCATTGATGAAGGGCTTTTTTCTAGCTTTGAATGATTTCAGCCCTGCCCCTAGGAGCCTGTTTTGAATCATCCTGGCCGTTCACTTCACCCCAGCTGCTGTTTGCCTTTTTTTTTGTAGGTCACTTGAAGTCATCCTACGGTTGTTGAGTGATATTCTAATGAGTTGACAGTCATCTCATGCAGTGGACAGTCGTTTTAACCTTCTGCCAGTCTTTAGCTTTGTTGTCCCTAATGACTGTTGCCTGAGCTTGTTTTTATGAACCGCTGTCTTTGACATTTTAAGAATGGAAGCCACCTGACGCTCATTGTATCCCTCTGACAGTAAAGCAAACAAGCAAGTTTATTTATATAGCACAATTCATACACAGAAGCAATTCAATGTGCTTTACAGTGAAAATAAGAATTATGCAATAGAATTAAAACAGTCAGATCCATTATCAGCAGATTGTTACATTTACACAGAGGTTATTCCTCTGATAGCACCAAGACTTGCATTACAGTTGGTAAAAGATAGCAAGATATACATTTAATAACAAAATAAATCAAGAATAGAAATATAAAATACAGTATAATAAAAAACAGAACAATAATAAATAGAAATAGAATATAAACACATAGGAAGCTATAAAAGCTGTAAGACCAAACAGTGCTGTTATAAAAACATAGGAAGCTATAAGGTTAAGTTCAAGAACTCAGTCATAGGTACGTGTAAAGCCAAAATTGAACCCTTTTTTGCCTCACTCAAAAGCTTTTCTTTTCAACTCTTGTCATGCTGAATAGTTGTTTTTTTATAAAAATTACCTTTGAGGTACTATTTGCACTGTTTTAACCATCCAGCTGGTCTTACTGTAAGAGGATAGTGATGACCACAGCAGTGGTTAACCAGTACCTCCTTAAGTAAAATGAGATGTGCCTGTGTTGGAATTTAACAGACACAGGAATGGCTGCCATACATGTAGAGATCCAGAGCAATATGTATGTTAATGGGTAAGTATTTTGATAATAATGAAAAATATTTTATTTAATATAAAATCTGCTATAGTCTTTTCTAAATCTAACCAAAAATGTACGTGGTCAAACTTTCAAACAATAATATTTGGCCCTCATTTGTTCATAAGGAAATCAAACAAAAAAAGTTTTGCTAACTTGTGAAAACAATTTGTCTATTTTTATAAAACATGAAGTTGACAGGGTGGACAACAACATGGCAGGGTGGACCTTCGTATGACAATCCCCTAATCGGTACCTCCTTAAGTTAAATGAGGTGTGCTTGTGTTGGAATTTAATGGACACTGGAATTGAATGGCTGCCATACATGTGGAGATGCTGATTTAAGAAAAATTGGGAGTGGTCTCTAAATTGATTTCAGAGATGTATACGCCCAGTTTGAATTTGATGCCAGCAGCACATTTAAAAAAATTTTGGGACTAATGCAACAAAAGACTGGACAAGTTGTCTAATGCTAAAAAAACATATCCTGGTGGAATATCTCACAACTTATTAGGTTAATCAACAACATGTCAGTAACATGATTGGGTATAAAAAGAGCATTCCAGAGAGGATGAGTCTTTCAGAAGCAAATATGTGGAGGGGTTCTCCACTTTGTGAAAGACTGCAGAAGCAAATAACTTTTCTCAATGTAAAATTGTGAAGAGTTTGGGGATCTGATCATCTATGGTACATAATACCAAACGATTCAGAAAATCCAGAGAAATCTCTGTATGCAAGGAACAAGACTGAAAACCAATATTGGATGGCCATGATATTGAGGCCCTCAGACGGCCCTACATTAAAAACAGACATGATTCTGTAGTGGAAATCACCGCATGGGCTCAGGAACACTTTTGAAAACCATTGTCTGTGAACACAGTACATTGCTGCATCCACAAATGCAAGTAAAGAATCTGCCATGCAACAAAGAAACCATATATAAACCAGATCCAGAAAAGTTGACACTCTCTCTGGGCCCGAGCCAAATCCAAATTTGAAGTTCTCCTTGGGAATCATTGACGCCACATCCTCTGGATTAAAGAGGAGAAGGACCATCTGACTTATCAATGCACAGTTCAAAAGCCAGCATCTGTGAAAGTATGGGGGTACATAAGTGCATATGGCATGGGTGACTCACACATCTATCTTAAACCGTTCATCCAAAGAGGTCGGGTCATATCAACTCTTTGAAAGACAGTGGGGAGAACAAGTATTTGATACACTGCTGATTTTGCAGATGTTCCTACTTACAAAGCATGTAGAGGTCTATGTACTTCAACTGTGAGAGACGGAATCTAAAACAAAAATCCAGAAAATCATGTATGATTTTTAAATAATTAATTTTCATTTTAGCCTGTTAGTTTCCCAATGCCCAGACTGATAAAGATAAAAGAACTGTTATAAACAGAGATTGTTGTTATCAATAATACACATGGTAACTGATATAATATCATTTAAGACATCAAACACTGTACCATTGTAAGCGTATGCCATATTCATTATATCCCATGCCGTTTCTCTGCAACCACATATGACTTTACCTATTGTATGGATGTATTAATGCTACATGTTGCATTATGTACACTAATTCTAGTATTGTGTAACATGTACAATGTTCCCTTGGAAAAATATATTTCTGTGTAATGCCAGTTGCAGGTGTTCCGAGTTGATTGGGAATCTCTGTGCTGGAATCTGAGGTTATATGGAAGACCAATTCCTCCATATAGAAAAGATCAGCGAGTAGAGTTAATCTTGTTAGCAATACTCATGGTATCAACCTATCTCAAACTAATGTTAGTAAATGGCCCTAGCACTCACACGTTTGATTCAAATGTGGTACAACAACATAAACATTTGATTGAAGTAATCCTCTTATCATCACGTCTTTATTTTTAATCAGATGTGAGTGCTAGGGCAAATAAAACAATGTGCACCGCTTGGGGTCCCAAGACCCCTCTTGGGGAATGCCAACGTAGGGTCAGAGTTGAGTACCCCGGTTTTAATGGTTTCTTTAGATCAGTGTACACTTGCCTGTCAATGGTTCTCAGGGTGGTCATCTTCCGTTAGGAGTGCAAGGATAGTGAAGCTAATTTTTCTCCTTGAATTTGAGATTTTTAGACTTAAAGATGTAGAGGATTCCATTGCATTATTTTCAGGACTGGATGACATGACATTCTGCCAAAATAAAAGGATAAAAATCAAACAACTGCAGCCTGCAAAATATTTGATTAATTTCAGAACTGCAGGTGCAGGCATTTTATCATGAATTGATCACATTAGGAGAACTTGATTGGCCATTAGATAAACTACAATCAACTAAATCAACCTGCGCAGCTTATCTTAATTGCAACCATCACTGGCCACTCTAAAACCAACATGGATATTAAGTTTATGTCATAGACTTTACCGCAAACAACATTTCTCAAGATATCATTGCCCTCTGGTGGATGATATCACCAGTTCAGTGTAATCTCCGGATAGCAAAGTGTTTAAGAAATCTATCTGTAAACTGCAGGTCCCACTTTTTTGTTACTTGTTCAGTTGAATAAGCACCTTTCAGTTCAGTTGTAAAGCATCCTTTTGAGAAATTCTTATTTTACTTAATAACTATGATTACATTTCATGCTCACCTAAAAATGCTTTGGTCTAATACAAACGGTGATATTTCATAAGTTGTTTAACACATCTACATGTGAATACCAGGAAATTAAAGCTAACTAATCTTTTGATCTTAAACCCAAATGTCTTCAGTGACCAACAAAAACAAAGGAATTTGCATTGCCGTTCCAATACTTTTGAAGGGGACTGTAGGTGTTCCCAGTTTTACATGGGAAATACCACATATGGTTTGTTCAGGGTTTTGAACACATGGAAATATTCCAAATTAAAATTTTAAAGGAGGTAGAGGGAGTCCCGAGTGGATGGAGGAAACTGACCAGCAGAAAAAACTGTTTTGGGTATTTTGTATATGGGACAATTACGTGTTGTCATTTGTGAACAGCAACTGTGGCTTCCAATCTTCATGCCTGTGAGATCTGCTAATTTGCTGCTCGAACAAGCTGCTGAAAGGGACAACTGCTGACAGTCCTAAAAAGACATCAATTATTTAGTTTTTCTATCATAAATTTTCTCAAAAAATGTAAGAGCAAAGATAAAAATCTTGCTATACTGTCTTTTCTCACCATACCAGCTTCTGTGATATACAATAGAGCAGCATATGTGATTGTATTATTTATATCAACCGGCTCATTATTCTTTCACTGCAGCTGTCAATAACCAATATTATGGTGTATCCTGCTCAAAATTAATTTCAATACAACCCATTTGCATGGAAGTTGTTCCTATATGGTCTTAAATCAGTAGCTACTGTAAATCCTAAGTAATTGACAATTCATAAACCTGCATACAATTACACAGACAATCACACACCATGGAAAGTTTTTATTTTTAGAAGTACAAAATCTGTATAAGAGAGGTGTCATAAATATTCAACCAACAAGTTTAGAACTTGGAAGAATGCAAGATGAGTTTCTAATACTAAACATCAGATACAAACATTATGCCAATGACGCTTTGGTTCGAGTGTTACTGCAAGCCTCAAATCTATAAAGCCAGCTAGACATGTTGCAGTGTGCAGTAATGGCCCAAAGAAATAAACATTCAGTGATTTTCATCCATTAATAAGATCTGCTTTTTGTGTGAACTCTCCCTTTAGTTAATTCAATACTGATAAAACATAAAAAAAATGAAAACCCTAAGAGATTTAGACCCACAAGAATCTATTAAAATGTCACTGAAGTTTTCCACCCGCAACGGAATGGGAACATCCCTCCACCATGTTCCCGCCAAATCAGACCACTAGTAGTACATCACACAGGAACAAAGAAAACTTGTAATTACAGATAATTGGTTCACACTGACTTCATAACAGTATGTTTCTTTCCAGATTTAAAACATGTATGCACTCTACTGTAAGTTGCTCTGGATAAGAGCATCAGCAAAATGACTTGAGCCTACATTCCCAGAGACAGAGTCCCAACAGATACTAGTTGGGCCTTCAGAGAAGTAGGATGAATCTTGACACAGAACAATCAATTAAATGCAGATTGACAATCCTCAAACCACCCAATTTCTTTTTTTAAAGTAATACAAGGAAAAAAGTATTTACAAAAACAATAGAAATGTTTGTTAGGATACTTTTGGGAATTTATGTAAAAAAAATACTTGAGTATCACATCCCACCCATTCAAGGCATGAACTTTAACATTTTGAGTATAGTCCTGTGCAATGGATGGTGCTTCTAACTAAACTCAAAACACAGTAATAGGCAAGACAAAAATGCCAATTTCCAGTCAAGAACCAAAAATATATTATCTATTGAAGAGTTATCCATATGGAACTACCTGACAGTTCTTAGAAACTCACGTAACTACTAGTTATGTCATATTTGAACCGCCACCTTGCTGTACACTTGAGTCTGGCTGGGGGAGCTACTTGCGCACAGTACAACACAGAAGCTAAACTGCTGCACAGCATAGGGGACAGTCCACAGAATCAAAGCTCTAAACTCCAACAGCAATAGCCTAGGATTCTGGCACTGACCTGCCAAAGTGGTAGGCCTAAGCACGGTTAGAGTTCCGGGTTCAAAGGTCCATGTCTTTTCATGCAGTGCAGAGTGGCCACTGAAAGGAACGGCTATGAGTCTCTCAGCATACTAATCTGGGCAAAGATTTTGAGCGCAGGCCCAAGTTTAATGTTCATTGTGCCCATGAGGTGGTCTTCTTTCAACAGTAGCAGGGACTGGCCATCAATCTCCTGAGAGCGGAACTCCTCTGCAATCTCCAGGCAACCTGGGAAGAAAAAGGTGACCAGTTAGTTAACTCACCAGTTAGCTTTATAACTAATTATAATAATAAACAGTGAAAACCACCAGACTTCAGGCAACTTCCACAATATCCCTCCTGTGTCACTGCGGTTTGTGAAAGTAGTCAGTTCACTAATCCTCAGACTTGATGAACTAATCAAAACTTTGGAGGTGTGTTTAGGTATCAATAGTCTGCTAAAACAAAAGCCTATCACCCGTAATAATGTTGATTAACTTTGCGAACCGGCCTGCTCCCATTTAACATTGTTTGGAGGTGTCCAAGGTGGCCGTACCTACCTGGCAGGGAGCAGATAAACTCGTAGACATCTTCGACGTTCCACTTGGCAGGGTCTCTGGGCAGGAAGTGCTGGGAGAGGGGCTGTTGTTGCCCACATCCCTCGGTGCGCTCTGGCCCTCGGCTCACCTGGGACCTGGGAGCACCAGAGCTGGCCGCAGACAGTGGGGGTGAAGGTGGACCCTCATAGCTGGACATGTCCGAACACTGGCTGGACTCCCCATGGCCAGGGTGAGAGGGATGGCTGGACACTCTCAATCCACTACCAGGCTGTTGGCCAGTTGTTACAGCCTGAAAACCCAGAAATAAGGCCTAAATGGAAATACACCTTTTAAAGTCACATACTATATTTGGTGTACAGTGCATTTATACCTGTTTTTTTGTTTCTGAACGCAAGTTCTGGTGGTTTCCGATGGATGTTCTCTGCTTCTTCAGTTTTTCCATTGTGGTTTGTCGATTGGGAAAGAGACCCATTCGCTTTGTACACCCCACATTGTACCTGCACACAATTAAACAGGAAAAACAACAATTTATCATTTAGTAGTTTGGATCGTTATGCATTTCATGGGCTGAGCAAGCCATTAATGTTATAACATTTTGGATGAACACAGACGAAGCAGAGTAACAAATTGTAGGCAACATTTAAGAGTAAGACATTTATTTATTCATTCATTCATTCTACATTTAAGCATATGTACTAATACTGTAATTACTGTAGCAGAGTATTTCATTTTCAAGATCTGGGTGTTCATTTGACAACAGCTCTGATAAAGGTACTTATTTAGAAAAAAAATTAGACAAGTCCAAATACTCTCCCTATTGCAGTCGATTTGGTGCAGAATAAATACAACCCAGATTCTCCTATAGCACTCTACCCAATGCCTTACCGTTTAGCACACACTGTGGAGCAGAACCTTTTGGATCGCTTGAAGTTAGATGCAAAGTCCACTCTGCCACACAGTTCACATGTCAGAGTGGGCTTCTCTTGCTGCTGCTTCAGTTCTGTAAAGAAACAGCAGTTTGTAGTGATAATAAATAAGGCGGACAGTAACATGACAGGCATTGAGTGTTTGACATAGCTAAATAGTTACGAAGGCAATTGGTTGTATAGATTTATTAACAGTATGCTCAGACCATTGGCTGACTGAGACAGAACCTTTGGCACAGACATTTCTACCACCTGGTTCAAGGTGAATGAAGTGTCAAATGTACAGAAATGTTTATGCTGAAATTAAAGCTAAATTGGCTAATTAAACTGATAGCCATTGAGACAATCCAGAATGGGCCCCATACTCTGGGACCAGAAAATGTTATCCTTGCATGGTCTTTTACCTTGCTGGGAGAGGTCCTCCATATCAGAGTCAGTGGTGCTGTTGGAGGAGGTAGTGGTCTTCTCTGAATCAAACTGTGTCTGTTGTTTTTGCTTCCTCAGGTTCTCGATCAGCAAAGACAGTGGACGTTCCACCTGAAAAGATAGACACATCACAGAAGCTTGCTTCAAAAGGCAGAATGATATGATGTATTTGGTCCACTAGAGGGAGGTGCTCTCCAACTGCAATAAAGGCCACACTGTCTTTACGGTTCAGTTGACTTGGAAAAAGCCTATCATGAGATTGAGACTGTGCTTCAGGGCAGCCACGTGCCCATAGTGGGAAAGCTTTTCACGATCGTACTTACAGGAAAAGGCTCCGCTCCCTCCTGGATCACGAATCCCTCAATAACGTGGGTGAGTATCTGAGGTTTCACAATGGCCTGGGGCGGTTTGTTCTCGCCATTCTGGGGGGTGCTGCCTGTCACCGTGGGCGCATTGTTCCCATTCCCTGAGGTCATGACTGGAAACGAGCCTGCACCTGGCTGCGCATTCAGCCGCTCGGCGTCTTCCTTACCTGCTGGGCATAAAAAAGTCGTATTTGAGAGTAAATAGAGGCAAACGTAAGTATAAGGCAGTTCAATCTACAAAACACTAAATTCAACAAACGTCAACAAAACAAGGAATCCAAATATTTGCCCTGTATTAATAATCATTCCGAACGCTGTATATTATCCCTCATCCGATTTGAGTAAATGCTTAGCTTTCATTAACATTTGGAAAAAAAATAATATGGCAACTTTTGAAAAAAAAAAACTTGAGAAAAACTACAACAGAAATTACTAACATAGGCGCTATGATTCAAGCGATCCCAACAATGGTCAATACGGATCGAAAGCACACCCCTTTGTTCCATTGCTTCGAACAACCCTTCCTTTCATATCCTCTCCGCCAAGGCAATATGAAGCAACAATCATGTGCTATAAAATGTACAAAGATTCCTTGGAAATACACACCCGTTACATGAGTAGATGTTACACAAGCAATGCAATCACATTCACACTTCTTGTTGTTCTTTTCTTCAGTTTGTTCCGTTAATATTAACCCTGCAGCAGCAGCTACTATACACTTAAATCCCCTTTGTATCCGGGAACTGAAAAGGAAATAAAGCCCCCTTACTATTGGCCTGCGCCCCTTAGAATGTAATCCAATGGCGGATAGTCTCTCAAATGGACTCCTCCTCTGATTGGTTGAAACTACATTTCCCTCCTACAGCTTTCTAGTACAATCTATTTTTGCAACATAATTTCAGAAATACATTGTCAAGATGAAAGTTAAAGCTTGTACTTCAAATAAACTCATGTATTCC
Source organism: Esox niger (assembly GCA_016801105.1). NCBI lineage: Eukaryota > Metazoa > Chordata > Actinopteri > Esociformes > Esocidae > Esox > Esox niger. The sequence continues at coordinate 53,217 of JACXGJ010002853.1, forward strand.
ATTGGGAAATAGAAAAGTACCTGATGACTCAAACGTAAATCCTATGCTAAACGGTTGAATAATTTTGAGTCAAAACTCGATATTTATGCAATTTGTCTTTTTAAAATTGGACTATAAACGTACATCGTTAACCACACTCTAACCATTTTTTTACGACAACGGAAATCATAAATTAAAACCAGAAAGTATTTTTTTCCAATTGTGACTTTGCTGTGGAATCTGGCTTTGTGGCTTTGAAATCTGAGTATATGTTAAATTTGAGAAATTCAAGAGGGCCACACGTATTTTATAGTTAGTAAAAATCTAAACCAAAAAAGGGCCTGCAAATGTAATGGTTTATTATCGCTTCTACGTCCATTTGATATCGTTTTATACATTCGAGGGGTTACACGTCGAAAACTGCTAAATGGCAGAAAATGTGCTTATTATCAGGCTTTTACTGTAGCAATACAAACGTTTAAAAATATATTTGAAGTATAATTAGATTCCGGGTGTAGCAGTCTGACTTAAGAAACTACTCAGTTTTACGAAATTGACATTCATTTATATGTATATTTAATGTTACATTCATGGGCACGTATACACTTCTATTTATAAAATATAATATTGCTTTCATATTGTCCATAGACCCCTTTTCTACACTCTTTGCTTGTTTACATTATGTATATTGAAATTTTTTTGCTTTATATTTTACTTCATGCTTACTGCGTAGATGAATCGTGCCATGTAATATGAATTTCGCTGCTCAGAAGGACACTATGTTGTTTTGTGCATTTGACACTAAAATGACTTTGTCTTGACTTTGATTAATGGACTGGTTTGTGATGAAAACACAAAATATCAAGGAAGTGAAACTTTTTTCAATTAAACCTACCTTGGGCCAAATTAAATTGTCTCACGCCCCTGAAAGAATCTATTGAATACACTGTCATTCTCTATATCACTTCATGTAACATCCGTGGTGTAGAGCACGCGACGTTGCGGCCACTATTTCTCAAAAACTCCAATTTATGACTTGTCATAGCTAGCTTTTCTGACGCAGGAATTAGGCATTACTGGACTAGTTGGATCAAGTTTGCAATAATGATCAAATTGTTCTAATGTTATTTGGAGCAGCACAGTTGAAGTGGAAACCACTGTTCAGGATCTGCTGAGTAACAGCCTCCTTAATAACATGATTAATGTCTGATTTGATTGGCCTCACTTTGACACACCTGCCAGACATGAAGGGCACCTTTCTCCCCACATCCCATTAGGGGAATAACAAAGCTCAGCTCTTCTCCCCTAATTATGGATAAAGCTCGCACTTTATCCCATGAGGCAGGGCAGAACAACAGACTGTGACATTTAGTCTTCCACTTGAGGGTGGTACCGTAGTGAACACGGCCATTTTGCGCGGGCTGCTCAAGCTTACAGATATTGACATGAGTAATGGACATCTTGGGTTGCTTGATGGGTAAGTGGATGGGACAACACAGTGATGTATCAAATTTAACAACCAGTGTCTGTCAGTTCAAAAGTACAATGACTTGGATGCAACCTTATGAATTCACTATAATATCTACCTCCAGTGGGTGTGGTGGTGTTGCTAGGGTCCGATGGGCAATGTTCAGAAGTGATGGCCTCAACAGTAGGAGGGGCTGTCTGCTGCTGTGCAAGAGGAGTGGGTCTGTTCTTTGTGACTACCTCAGATGTGGGCAGCTCCTTTCCAGCACCATGCTCAACCAGCTGAGAGGTCACAGTTAATGCTGTCGGCTGAATCCGGAGGTTCACTGCAGCCATCGGCACTAGCTTGGCATTGGGCAGATGGGCAGCCAGACTCTGGGGGATCACTGATGGTGTGTTTTGACTAAGGATCTGGGGGCTGACAGTGGAGTGGAAAATAGTGGCCTGCTGGTTGGGAACAGGGCCAAGGGGTTTGGGCAGCACGGACACACTGTCCTGCATGGGCTTTGGCTGGATAGCTAGGCTCTGTAGCGTCTGGCCCTGAGAGCAGCTGTGGATGGAGGTTGTGTGCAGCACTGGGGTATGGCCCCTCAAAGGAAGCTGCCTGGACTGGTGCTGCTGCTGGAATACAAACTGCTGCTGTTTATGCTGTTGAAGAAGCTGGTGTGTCTGGATTTGAGCGTACGCTGTGAAAACAAAACACACATTAGCATTATTAGCATTTGCTTACAACTAAAATAATAACGTTTCCTTTCAATGCATGAACAATAAAATGCAGCAGCCCACTGCTTAAAGTGGATGCCACATCAAAAGCATCCCAAATACGCAAAGACTCTGGCTGGAGTGAGTGTATGCCATACATCAAGTGTTTTAAAGCCAAACATGATGACAAACACAGACCATGGGAATTGGAGATAATAATAGTCTGTGGAAAGGAGCCATTGCAATTTTTAGGATGTTACTTAAAGACTAGGTGCCCCTTTTTCAAAAACATCTTTTTCACTATCTTGCCAGCACTGAAGTCAGTTACATTTTAGGAATAAAGACATTCAGGAAAGCAAAACCCAAATTCAAACATAACTCTGGATAAAATAAAACATTACCACCCAACTGCCTTCTTAACACATTACTTTCTCAACTATTAAGTAGGCTCGCTAATTAAATAAAATGCAAAACTTGGTCTTAGGGGTGAAACTGCTCCAGTCATTCATCCAGGAACACATGCATGTGACAGAAGATGCTTCTACTGGATGTGAGGAGCAATATTTCTGTAGCAGTGTTCTTGTGCAATATGACTGTTGCATCCAATTCAGCGTTGCAAACATTGTGTCCAGATTGCAGTTAACTTTTAGTTTTACACACGCCAATCATTTTTTAAAAATCCAGCACACAACATTCGGTGCCAGAACTCACCCTTTTAGAATAACCTAATAAAAACAACCACCAAACAATTTTCAGCAAAACAGTGCCACAACCTCTCATGGCATGCAATCTAATCAGAAACAGAACTTCCTGCCTTTGACCTATTAACCTATTGATCTGGGGCCTTGAGACGGGGGGAAGGGTTTCCTGTGCACAAGTGGTGATACAGGAAGATGTACTACATTGAATGGCATCACCCCCGTCCATCCCCCATCTGGTAGTTGCTCATTAGGCACAGACCGGTAGAATAAGCCTTCAGCCACGGCCTCTGCTGCAGCATTATACTCTTCACCTTTAGGTTCCCTGCAGGAACAGTCTGGTTCTGCTTACGCCTGCTTTAAGCTCTAGTGCAGCAGGAAGGAGCTGACTGTGTAAGACGTTGTTTGGAAGATCCCTTCCCAGCTAATGAGTTCCTCATGAGGAAAAAATGTAGTGGAGTCTCTCCTCATCCAACTTACAACACTTATTTATTTCTAAATAAATGTGTTAATAAGTAGATGGACAGACTTGGATTAACTACACCGACTGTTACACAATTCACACAGGAAGTAGAGGTGGATGTTGAGGGGACTATAACTATAGTAAATATCCAACGAATTCTGTGTAATATAAGAAAGCAACCCATAAATATCTTTCCTATGAATTATGAACCACACTCCTGGGCCAATCAATGTTTTTGTAAATGCCAGATCTCTGTGATAAGATGCATAATTCGCCAAGTCAAAGCTCTGCTAATGATGTCTAAGGTGTCACAAGTCTTCGCAAGCCTAATTTACCAGTGCATGTGTGCCAAATGTCCTCCCTCTGAGTCAAACAGATCAAGATACTGTAAATAGATACTTGACATGTATCAAATTGTTAGAATATTTGTGCCACAGCCTCATTAATATTTATTGATTTAAGGTTAATTTGAACATGGAAAAAAGAACTAAAGCGTAAATATTGAAATGCATGAACCCATTAGTCCTCCAATAACAATATATTTCTTCTGTTAGTGGGTCCATTTGGATTGGGTAGTCTCCGGAATGAAGAGATGGCCTGTAAAGCCTTCTCTTGAATATGCATTACTGATGACCCTGTGCAACCCTACTGATGTGCTACGGAAATCTAACTTCACTGTAATACAAAAAGAACAATTCAACTATTTAATAAATATCCTTGAAGTTGAGGCACCACTACATAATTGTTTGATCTTACAATAAGTCACAGCTGATGGTGCCTGGCAGACCCAATGAGGGAGGGTGGGACAGGCAGGGCTTTCCTTGTCTCAACTGGCCTTAGAGCCTCCTTGTGGTGGGTTGGCACATCCATGCTGAGTGAGGTCAATAGTCAAACCAGACATGTTGATTTTTCAGACTTTCTTGTTAGATACGTAGTGTGATACCAAGTAGTATAGCTTGGTTATTCATGTTTGAAAGGACACATGCAGATCTTAACCTCCCCTGAGCACTCTCAGTGTTGTTGCGATGAGACCAGCTACAAATTGGAAGGAAACACTTGATAACCCTGGGCAGAGTCTTCGGATTCAAACTGAAACATCTGTTTTTCAAGAATTTAGGAAACTTCAACCACTCCATTTAACCCTGATAACAGGATTTTGGACCTCAACCCAGACATTGGTTTTTGGCCTGACCTGTTACATTAACTCAAAATATTATGCTTGGAAAATATCAGACACACAAATCGACATCTTTGTTATCCTTCTGTACTTATTGAGGAGAGTTGCTTTTATTTTCCTTAGTTCAAGTTTATTCAAGTTTAAACTGTGAAAAATGCTTGGGACCATCACACCATTTGAGTTTTATCATGTTTGGTTGAACATTTTTGAAAAAGTAAGTAATGACCACTCAACTCGAAGTGTCACTCCCTGACATTCCTCGTCCAGTCACTCAGTTTTTGAGGATAACCTGTTCTAGACAGTTTCACAGTTGTACCATATTCTCTGCATTTCTTGATTATGGACTTCTCTGTGGTTTGGGAGATGCTGAATGCCTTGGAAATGTTTTTATATCCTACCCCTGATTGGAGCTTTTGAAGAACCTTATTGCAGATTTGCATTGAACGTTTCTTTATTTTCTAACCCAAATGTGGCACCGCCCAGAAAACGGTGTATTTAACCTGAAATCATGTGAAACACCTTAAGCATACGCAAGTGGACATTCAACTAATTGTGTTACCTGATAATTGGTTGCACCACAGCTTATTTTGTTGTGTCATAGTAAAGGGGCTGAATCCACATGCAATCAAATATTTTCTGTGTTATGTGTGTTATTCATGTAAAACAATTAGTAAATCCATTTTTATTCCATGGTGTAACATAAAACGTGGAAAAGTCCAATGGGGCTAAATAGTTAAATAAATAATAATATGCAATTATTTGAGAGCCGCTGTATATTTCCTTTGATTGTGGGTCCATGTGGATAGGGTAGTCTGTAGAAGAAAGAGATGGTCTGTATGTACAGTTACGCATTCTCTTGGATAGGCATTGCATACAACTCTGTGCCACCCTGTGCTGTGGGAATATAACTTCATGGTCTAATGCACTTCATTAAAGTTGAGACGATATTACATCTTGGTTTGCTCTCACAGTGTGTCAGCCGGTCATGCCGGTATCATGTTTAATACTCTGTGTCACCACACACCATCTACACTCCCACTTATATGACTATTACTATTAAACCTATACTTGTAATGTTATGTTAACCACACGTGTTTGGCCATGAAATCCTTCACCAGGTTGTTTTGAGTGGGACCTACCTGGGCTGATGAAGTGGTTACTGCTGACGGCTGTCACACTGCTGCTCACGCTCACCACATGGCCACTCATCTCCAAGCGGCCGTCGCCCTCCGGTCCTCCCTCTGAATGGGCCTCAAGGAGCCCCAGTCTGGACCTTGGTGGCACCTGGGTGGGATTCCTGAGCTGGCCAACCAAGGAGAGCTGGTCCTCTGCAGACATCGGTTTGAGACACATGCCCTGGAGCTCAGAGGAGGGAGTCCCCTGCTGGCTTCCGCTGGCAAGGTTCTGCATCAGCAGAGAACAGGAGGTTAAAGATTACATTTGGAGAAACCCAGTTGGGAATGAGTCTCTCCTCTCCTTGCCTGCTTGATCAACTTCTCATCAGGGACTCAGAAATGAATAAGTGACCAGGGACAATGCAAATTTGTTTATGGCTTGGAAAAGCCCAATACATGATACCCCCCTCTCACTTGAGGATTCTCAAGTGGATTCAGCTCCCTAACCTGAAAGCTGTGTGACAACTGACACCGCCTGTTGTTATTGCAGAAAAGAAACACACACACAGATTTATAAAAACGTTAGCACAGCTTGCAACATTTGTTTAATTCTCACATTTATTTCAGGCTTCCAAACGCTTTATTGTGGAGAAGAGTGCTATTTTGTGCAAGCACATTTGTTTACACATTTCCTATCTGCAAAGAACGAGGAGAGGATTCGTGGAAAACCAATTGTGATTTCTCCCATAGTGTTAACTGTCTGTGCGGTGACTGTGTGTGGTGTGGTAATTGGTCACCTGTATCTGTGGAAGTGTTGTTAATCAGGTTGTGAATGCACATGTTGTGTGGTGAATATTACCTGTGGATTAGCAGACTGTTGGTTGGTGGCCGATTGTGTCAAGGCTTCTGAGTGTACAATGGGAACAGTCGCAGTTGGGGTGAAGATGAGCTGAGGGGCAAAGGACAAACATACTGAACATTATTGCTAAAACTGCACCAAATCAGAACCAGCTCAGGGCATCTTAGGTCGGTGGGGTAATGCTGCTAAAATACTAAAGCAATGCATATTTCCAATGATGCAAATCAATTGGATCACGCCATCCCTGAACTACACAGATACAGAATTGTATTCCATGGCAAAACTGAAATTCGATTTGGGATTATGCTGGATATGTGCAGCATTGATAAGATGGATAAGAAAAAACGTTTCTTGATATTTTCAAAGGAAAGAGTTCATTATGGCAGAAGGTCAAAAGCCGTATGATGACCTTTTGCAATTCTGGCAGTAAAAACATAATGACAAGTCTTGAGTCTTTGTCACGGGCGCAGGATAGGACCCAAGTGCGGACTGGGGGCGAGAGGGGCAGAGACAGGTAGCAAGGACGTGGGCGGTAGGTGAGGTGTCTCACGTACCGGCGGCGAAGGCACAGACGAACGGCAGGCAGAGTAGTCGGGGACAGGCGGGAGATCGGTAAGCGTGCTGACGGCAGAGGTACAATCAGGGACTGGGCAGA